>CM076570.1:46509879-46792497 GCA_034641835.2 Pinus albicaulis
CAACCCATTTGTTGTTTTCTCCCTTGTGCCTTCATTCAGTAAGGCACACCAGGTCGCGCCGTCGGAGGGGGCTTGATGAAATGCATTTAGTTTGGGTCGTTTCATTTGAGGATGGCCCTATCAAATTTTCTAAGTTGTGACTGCCCGGGTGCCTTGTGCACATTTGTGCGGCCCGTTTGTCGTTTTCTCCCTTGTTCCTTCATTCGGTCGGGTGCATTGTTTCGTGTCGTTGTGAGGGCGCCAAATGAAAAGCGTGGGGTCATGTCATTTCGTTTGAGAGTGACCGTATCAAATTTTCTAAGTTTTGACTATTGGGTGCCTTGTGCATGTTTTTGCGGCCTGTTTTCCATTTTTTTCCTTATGCCTTCGTTTGGTCAGGCGCACCGTGTCACACCGTGTGAAGGTGCCCAATGAAATGCATTGGGGTTGGGTCTTTTAGTTTGAGGGAGGTTGTATCAAAATTTTTTAAGTTGTGACTACCCGAGTGCCTTGTGCAAATTCATGCGACCTGTTTGATATTTTCTCCCTTGTGCCTTCGTTCAGTTGGGCATGCCGTGTCGCGCCTTGTGAGGGAGCTTGATGAAACTCTTTCAGGTCAGGTCATTTTATTTTAGGGTGGCTATATCAAATTTTCAAAGTTGTGACCACTCCAGTTCCTTGTGCACATTTGTGCAACCTGTTTTCCATTTGCTCCCTTGTGCCTTTGTTCGGTCGGGCGAGTCGTGTTGCGTAGCGTGAGGGCACCTGCTGAAACCCGTTCAGGTCAGGTCGTTTCATTTGATGGAGGTCGTACCAAATTTTATAAGTTTTCACTCCATGGGTGTCTTGTACACATTTGAATGGACCATTTTCCATTTTCTCCCTTATGCCTTCCTTCGGTCGGGTGTGTCGTGTTGCGTTGTGAGAGGGTGCTCGATGAAACACGTTCGAGTAGGGTCCTCTCGTTTGAGGGAAACCATATCAAATTTTCTAATTTTTTACCACCCGAGTGCCTTGTGCACATTCGTGCGGCTCGTTTTTTGTTTTCTCCCTTGTGCCTTCCGTTAGTTGAGCGCACCATGTCGCATCATGTGAGGGCTCCCAATGAAATGGTTTCAGGTCAAGTCATTTCGTTTGAGGGTAGCCGTATAGAATTTTCTAAGTTATGACTACCCTGGTGCCTTGTGCTTTTTCATGCGTCCTATTTTCCATTTTCTCCCTTGTGTCTTTGTTCAGTTGGGTGGTTCGTGTCGTGTCGTGTGAAGATTCTCAATGAAACACGTTCAACTTAGGTCGTTTCGTTTGAGGGTGGTCGTATGAAATTTTCTAAGTTGTGACCACCTGGGTTTGGGTCAGGTCGTTTCGTTTGAGGATGGCCATATCAAATTTGCTAAGTTGTGACTGCCTCGGTGCCTTATGCTCATTTGTGTGGCCCATTTTCCATTTTTTCCCTTGTGCCTTTGTTCGGTCGGGCACGCCTTGTCACGTTGCGTGAGGGTGCCAGATGAAATGAATTCGGCTCAGGTCATTTGGTTTGAGGGAGGTCGTATCAAATTGAGTAATTTATGACCACCTGGGAGCCTTGTGCATGTTTGTGGGGCCTATTTTTTGTTTGCATCCTTGTGCCTTCATTTTGTCGGGCACATCGTGTTGGGCTGTGTGAGGTCATCGAATGAAACACGTTTAGGTCGAGTTGTTTTTTTTTAGGAAGGCCGTATTAGACCTGCTAAGTTGTGATTGCTCAAGTGCCTTATGCACATCTGTGCAACCCATTTACCATTTTATCCCTTGTGCTTTCGTTTAGTCGGGCGCGCCGTGTCGCACCATTGTGAGAGCACCCGATGAAACATGTACGAGTCACGTCGTTTCTTTTGAGGGCAGTCATATCAAATTTGATAATTTGTGACTACCTAGGTGCCTTGTGCACATTTGCGTGGCATGTTTCTTGTTTTCTCTATTGTTCCTTCGTTAGGTTGGGCACGCCGTGTCACGTTGTGTGAGGGCACTCAATGAAACGTGTTTGGGTCGGGTCTTTTCATTTGAGGGAGGCCATACCAAATTTTCCAAGTTCTGACTGCTCGAGTGCCTTGTGCACATTCATGCAGCCCATTTGTTGTTTTATCCCTTATGCCTTCGTTTGGTCGGGTGCGCCACATCGCGCCATTTGAGGGCACCCAATGAAATGTATTCAGGTTTAGTTGTTTCATTTGAGGGAAACTGTATCAAATTTTCTAATTTGTGACCACGCGAGTTCGTTGTGAAAATTCATGCAACGTGTTTTCTATTTGTTCCCTTCTGCCTTCGTTCGGTTAGGCAGGCCGTATCACGTCATGCGAGGGCGCCTGAAAAAACATGTTCGGGTTGGGTCGTTTCGTTTGAGGGAGGTCGTATCAAATTAGCTAAATTGTGACTGCCTCGGTGCCTTGTACACATTCGAGCGGCTTGTTTTCCATGCTCCCTTTTGCCTTCATTCGGTCAGGTGTGCCATGTCACACCGTGCGAGGGCACCCGATGAAACGCGTTCGGGTCGGGTCATTTCGTTTGAGGGCAGCCATATAAAATTTTCTAAGTTGTGATCTCCCAGGTGCCTTGTGCACATTTGTGTGGCCCGTTTGTCATTTTCTCCCTTGTACCTTCATTCGGTTCGGAGTGTCGTGTCACAACGTGTTAGGATGCCCATTGAAACACATTTCGGGTCGAGTCACTTCCTTTGAAGGAAAATGTATCAAATTTGTTAAGCTAAGACTTTTAGGGTGCATTGTGCATGTTTGTGTGACCCATTTTCCATTTTCTCCCTTGTGCCTTTATTCGGTTGGGCGCGCCGTGTGAGGGCGCCTGATGAAATCCATTCAAGTCGGGTTGTTTCATTTTAGGGAGGCCGTATCAAATTAGATAATTTGTGACCGCCCTGGCGCCTTGTACACGTTTGAGTGGCCTGTTTTCCATTTTCTCGCTTGTACCTTCATTCGGTCAGGTGTGCCGTGTCGCGCAGTGCGAGGGCACCGAAGAAAACAAAGTCAGGTTGGTTCGTTTCGTTTAAGGGCGACTGTATCAAATTTGTTAAGTTGTGACCACCCAGGTGCCTTGTGCACATTTGTGTGGCTCATTTTTCATTTTCTCCCTTGTGCATTTGTTCAGTCTGGCATTCCGTGTGAGGGTGCCCAATCATACGCGTTCGATTCATGTCAATTCGTTTGACAACGCCTGATGAAATGCATTTGGATCAGGTCATTTTTTTTAGGGCGGCCGTATCAAATTTGATAAGTTGTGACTGCCTGGGTGCCTTGTTGTCACGCCCATATACCTTTGGTGTCTTTCAACCATGCTATAGATGGGTGCGGCACTACCGTTCTTTTTATTTTTCCAAATACTCAAGCATATAGACTATGCTTTTAGCAAAACTTGTTAAATTAGTTACTAAAATGTTCTTTCAATATGAAAAAATAAACATAAACATCATTACCATAACACATGTATGCCCATACATACAAGGGATGGGAAAATCCTTGTTAATAATGAGTCCGCTTGATAATATGTTTCATAAATATGAAATAATAAGTTCCAATCCAGCAGAAGCCACTTCTGCTCCTTGACAAGGCAAGTTAGATTTTTTACCAAGCTTCAAGGATTTTCAACCATCAAAATAGCCTACAACAATCATTTACAACATCATATTTTCACCTTCGGAATTTTCTGCACAAACTACCCAAGTGCTACTGGGTTACTTGGGTCACTCGGGTCAGCATTGCAAATCAATTTAGGCCATCCCACTAGTTCCCTATGTGTCCAATCCACCTCCCAACTATATGGCTAGATCCGGCATGTCAATATGCACCTTTTTCAAATTATGACACTCAATTCCGACCTATAATGCTCCCGGAATGGCTTTCAAACTGTCATTCAATTCATGCGGAGACGCCCTACGGAGACCCAACTTTCCTGTGGAAGTCTTGCACATCCGTCGCCTAACTCACCCAACGTGCTACCCGAATCGGCTCATCTATGGTGTGGATGCCCTACGAAATTTTTTTGCATGCCCTGCACGTTCATAACATGACTTGACCCATGCTCACCTTCCTTCACCATTGTCGTGATTTTCCACCAACGACTTGTTGGCTAGCTCGTGGAGTTCAATGCTTCTACTTGGTCGTTGGATGTTCATGGGATGATCCATTGATGATTTTCCTCCATCATCTGCACACCTATTAATATGCGTACTAAGTGTGCATTGGGGGTGTCGTGGGTCACTTAGTGGACCCTCCCGACCCTCCCGACACTCTCTACTGAACTCGTCTACACACAGTCTAGCGTCGGTCGCTATAATAAGTCTGGATAGCGTCGGTTGATTTCTTGGTCTATCCAGACTTTGTGTATTCTCCTACTATTTAGCAGAGTTGCAGTGTTTCTTAGCACAAGGATTTCCTGTTTAGGAATTCCTTCTCCTATCTTGAGTGATATCTTGGAGGAGCATTGTACTTCATTTCTCCACATACAGGCTTGAGGCCAAGCTTCCTCCTTCACCTACAACACAATTTCTGTTGAGAGCTGGGTTGTGTTGCAGGGTGTTGTAGTTGAGGGTTGACAACACAACTTCTGGGAATTTTTTTTCAAAGGAGGAAGCTTTCTTTCCTTTGGAACACCAATGAGGAATATTCTAGAGCTTATTGTAGATTTTTTCACTTGGCCAACACATTCCCTTTCATCTACAACGCAGTCCCTTCTCTAGACTGTGTTATTTTCAGTGTGCAATTGTAGTGAGGGCTTGCAAGATTATTGGAGGGTGATATATTCAGTGATAGGATCAGCCTTTCACTTGAGAGATCATTAGAGGAGGTTTATTTATCTGTTGTAGCATCTTCAGTCATCTCCATCCAGTTCCAGTTCTTGAGTTGCAGCTGCTACCCTACAACTCCAACATTTCTGCATTTTTGCATATTTAAGCCAATCCTTCCAGGATTGACTTGAAATAGTGTTTGGGAGCTTATATCTTCTCTCCCATCATTGTATCATCCATATGTATGCAGATCTATGTTGTTTTTTATTTCTTGTAGTATTACTCTATCCATGACTGTGCAGTTTTTATCCATAGACATTCTGCTATGTAGTAGCATTTCACTTTTGACATATGTTTTCATGGGAGGCTTGTTTGCCTTGATCCTTTTATGTGTATTGAGATTATTTTTTGCTGATATAATAAAATGGATTTACGGTTTCCATACATATTTTTATGATGTTATTCAATTCTATTTATATTTTTTGTTTACATATTGCTGGATCTCCAATTTAGGAATACAATAACATATTCCTAACATTGTAGATTTTCTCTATTTCGGGATATTACAGTGGTATCAAAGCATATTTCTGGCGCAGCCTGTGGATCTCATCCACTATTCTATTCAGAAGAAAAGAAGAAGAAGAGATGAAGAAAAAGAAGAATCCATTCTTTGGAGGAAGAAAAGAGGAGAAACTTTCAAAGTTTCTGTCTCAAACTTTGCAGAACATTCATGTAGATCTCAAGAAGATGAGGGAGGAGATGTGTAAAGAATCTCAAAAAGGATTTGAATTTGAATCAAACTCTATATTTTCTTATGGGGAGTGTGAGCATGCAGCCACACCCTATGATGCACAGTGCATTCACATGCCTAGTTTGGCCATGAGGGAGAGAGAAGAATAAGGAATGCCTAATATGGGAACTCTTAGTGGTTTCTTGCATGAGTATGAATCTCAAACTCATAAGTTTAGAGATCATATCAATTTTCTAGAGTTTTTCAAGATCAAGTTGAGGAAAAGAAAGAAGCATAATTTGGGTAGATATCTTCTATCTACCTTTGATGGTTCACCTACTTGTTCAAATAGGAATTGGGTGGAGGAGCTAGACACCTTCTTGCAGCAACATCAAATTTCTGAAGATGCAGCCATTAGAGTAGCAGTGCTTCATTTTGGTGGTAAGGCCTATACATGGTGGATATTTGAGTCCTTTCCTTAAATAATGCAAATAATTCTTCCTATGCAAATTTCATTAAAACTTTGGTGGAAATATTTGGTAGGAATAACTCTGAAACACATGTGGAGGAGACAAACAAATTTAAACAAGAAAATCCCTTGCATGTGATGGAGGGAACCACAGACTAAAAAACACTTCAGAAAACCATAGAGGAGGCTGATATATTGCATTATACTTTGGTGGAGACAAGATCTTCATCTTGTATTTTGGCACAAGAAGGCAAGGAGATCCATTTTCCAAAAGAGGATCCAATCAGTGGAGGGTTTCCCATTCATGTTGAGGAGGCTAAGGGCAACAATGCTGTCAGATTTGGAGTTGATATTGCACCTCATGCAGAGCAAGGAGGAGATCTTTCTCCAACTAGAGGGATTATTTTATCTTTATAAGGAATTACCTAGGATATCATGTGTGGAGATCAAGGCACAACTCATGTTTTACATGTGCCATTGATGATGAGGTGTGGAACTATGGAGTTACAAGGAGGGGATAGGGAGGATGACCAGCATCATGTGATGAGGAGCACACACCCCTATATATTTCATGATTTTGATGCACCTAAGAGGGAAACTAGGTTGCACAGTGAAAGTAGGGACAAGTTTGTCCATTCATATATGCAGTCTACTCTTAATGATGATGTATCATTGCATGGTGAAATTTTACCAAGGAGACCACCAGATCAACAAATGATGAGAGATGCTTCACATTTTGAGGCACCATTCATTTATTTTAGAGTGGAGACCTTGGGAGGTCATTGTATAGTGCTAAGAGTCTTGGGTAGACTCAAGGAGGAGAGAAGAATTATCTCAACATCATCTTTACCCACTCTCCTTTCAGATTCTGCGTTATGGCAGAAGCAGCAAGGGAAGGATAACAACCTTCCAACTTGCATATTTGGCATGGGAGATGTCAAAGAGGAGGATGACCATATGACATATGTTCTTCATGAGAGATCATCAGCGTGGTCATTATGGAGGATAGATCCATATTGCAACTCCCAACTGTTGGTGGAGTATTCCAAGGATCTTTTCACTTGCATGATATTGGATGACCAGTTGCATGAGGAGGGATATTCAGTCAGAGATGGGGTCCTCTACTATCATGGTAGGATCTTCTTATCTGGAGCTACCAAGCTCAAGGAGAAGTTGCTACAAGTAGCTCATGAGGATTTCCTTTTGAGCCACACTTGTTCTATGAGAGCATACCACACCATCATGGAGGGGTATTTTTGGAAGGGTTTTGAGGAGGAGATATATCAGCATATGAGGAGATGCATGGATCATATGGATATAGAAGAGTTAGCACAACCAACTATTTTCTCTTTGAGGATGAGAGGAGACTCATCTATGAGACACTCCATTTGTATGGGCAAGACATATGGTAAGGGTATTGTTGATTTTCATAGTAATTTGTATATATGTATGCATCTCTTAACCATATATGTGTAGGAATTTGCTCAAACGAGGGATATTATTCCTTCTAGATTTTATGGTCTACTTAAGGCCACTATAGATTATCACTCCCTAGGAGGATTTGGGGAGGATATTTCTTGTGGAGAACATACTCACCTTGCACAATACATCATTCACTTTCTCCAAACACATGAGGAGAATGGGGCAGCAAGCAAGTGGTTCAGAAACCACACACTTTTTCATTCTCTATTTCAGTTGAGGGTCAAGCTATGCTAGTTGCATTTGAGGGACCATTTTACTTCTCCATTACTACATATGGCATCAAGCATCATTCTCATTATGTTTCCATTTATTGCTATTTTTATTGCTTTTCTTGGGAGCATAATTGGGGGAGAGACACATTGGGTGGATGTGTCCTTTGAGGGAGAAATTCCCCACACTTTTTGCACTACATGTTATAAGGGGAGCATGGGAGATGGTATGGCCACCATAGAAAAAAAATTGTTTCCTCATGAGGTGAGCCAAATGATTGATATCCAACTCATCATATATGGGGATATTTGGGCCAACATGATTCATAACGTTGGAGAGGAGATATTTGAGGATCCAATATTCTTCTTGCCACTTGAAGGAAACATTATTACAGCCCAGTATCAACAGAAACTCTACACTTATCTTAAGTGGAGTGGAGGACAACGTGGGGTAGATTATTTTGTCTACCAAGATCAGATTTTCAGCCCACCTACATTGCAGGAGCTCAAGGTGGAGGATGATTTGTATGAGTTGCCATGTTGGGAGGTAACTCATTTTGTATGGATGATTTCTTGGGGATGGGAGCTTCATATGGGGATGGTAGATCCCAACTCATATCAGGCCTCATGCCTCAATAATGCCCCTTAGTTTTATCTTTGCAGTTTCTTGAGGACAAGCAACATTTGGGAGGGGAGGACTGTAATATTCCCACTTTAGCACACCGCTAAATGGAATATTAAATTTTGTTTTTTACACATAGGAGGTAAATAAATGGGTAAGGAGGCCCATAAATTGAAGAATAATGAATAAATTACCTCATAGTATGAAAGGGGATATTCATAATAGCGGGATTTCACACCCTCAAGTGTGAAAGAGGGCATTTGCACGGAGACAAGGTCAAGTTTGACCAAGTCAACAATGCTGAGATAGGAGGTGGAGAACATTTTGATAGACAATGTAGTATTAATGGGAAGAGCGTTATTTGTTGAAGAAAAGCCCTAATGATTGGGACCCATGGAGAGAGGGCTTTCACTTGTTTAAAAGGAGGGAAAAGTAGCCATTTTTATTCATGTTATGTATTATTGATTTCTTGGTATGTTTAGACTTTGTGCATTCTCCTGCTGTTTAGCAGAGTTGCAGTGATGCTTAGCACAAGGATTTCCTATTTAGGAATTACTTCTCCTACCTTGAGTGATCTCTTGGAGGAGCATTGTACTTAATTTCTACACATACATGCTTTAGGCCAAGCTTCCTCCTTCAGCTACAGCACAGTTTCTGTTGAGAGCTAGGTTGTGTTGCAGGGTGTTGCAGTGGAGGGCTAACAACACCACTTCCGAGACTTGTTTTTAAAAGGAGGAAGCTTTGTTTCATTTGTAACACCAGTGAGGAATATTTTGGACCTTATTGCATATTTTGGCACTTTTCCAACACATTCCCTTTCATCTAGAGTGCAATCCCTTCTCTAGACTGCGTTATTTTCAGTGTCCAATTGCAATGACGGCTTGTAGGATTATTGGAGGGTGAGATCTTCAGTGATAGGATCAACATTTCAATTGAGAGATCATTTGAGGAGTTTTATTTATCTGATGCAACATCTTTAGTCATATCCATCTAGTTCCAGTTCTTGAGTTGTCACTGCTACCTTGCAACTCCGGCATTTTTGCAGTTTTTCATATTTCAGCCAATCCTTCCAGGATTTATTTGAAATAGTATTTTGGAGCTTAGATCTTCTCTCCCATAATTGTATCAGCCATATGTATGTATATATATGTTGCTTTTTATTTCCTGTAGCAGTACTCTATCCATGAGTGTGCAGTTTTGATTCATAGACATTCTTCTATGTAGCAGCATTTCACTTTTGACATATGTGTTCATGGGAGGCTTGTTTTCCTTGATCATTTGATGCGTATTGAGTTTATTTGCTGCTGATATAATAAAATGGATTAATGGTTTCCATAAATCTTGGTATGATGTTATTCACTTCTATTTCCAGTTTGTGTTTACATATTGTTGGATCTCCAATTTAGGAATACTATAACATATTCCTAACATTGTAGATTTTCCCTATTTTGGGATATTACACCTTATGTGGTTCAACCTATAATTCTTGTAATGTGCTTGGTTTAGATTCAAACTATTCTACAAGTTCTACCTTCTCCTCGAATACATTCCCAACATCCGTTGGTTTAGTCATAGTGGGTTTCGTGCCACCATACATCTTTAGAATTCTAATAAACTCGGTATACTTCCATATAAGCATTCTTCGTTGTTCAGTGAACTCATCCATTAGGGGAATTTTGAGGTCTAAAATGGGCCTCCTAAGGAAATAATAAAATAATATTTATGAATTTTCATTTTACCTTTTGCACCACAATCCATGTAACTATGGTTAAATTCAATTGAAAAAGTGTACAAAAATAAAATTAATAAAATTTTTTATTGATGTGACTATAAATAAGAATGAGTTTTCCAAGAAAATGGCATTATCATTGAACAACTAATGCATTTTTTCTTTGTACTCAAATAACTTAAAATAAATTATAAATATAAATTCATAAACTCTTAGTTGTATAATATACTATTAATTAAAATTTATATTATTTAAATATATGAAAATATAAAAATACACTATTTATTGAAAAATATGTAAAGACATGAAAATTATGTAAGGATATGCATTGTTTCTTTCAAAAAATATCAAATGAAATAATAATATTTTATTCAAATATTGTGAAATGATATTTATTATTAGTACTTTACTTTATGACTTTAAAAGTACTTAGATCACTACCATGGTTAACCATGAGTTTTTATCCACCATTGAGAATGTAACAAGTAAGTACTTTTAACTCAAGTGATGCCACCTCAACCATTGGGGATGATGGCATCCCCTAAAATGTGATTGGTTCTCATAAAGTGAATTTTGATTATAGATTTTCCTTAGGAGGCCCATTTTAGACCTCAAAATTCTGCTAATGATACTCGGCTTCCAAATCACCTTCTTCTCCCATGAGTAGATTGAAGTCATATTTCTCTTTTTTGTATCTTTGCTTCCAAACCAATGGCTGGCAAGAATATTTCACTTTAGAGAGCCTCTTCTTCAATGCATTTCTCTTCTTTACACAATTCATTAGCCTTTCTTTAGTCATTCAAATTTCATCTTCTCTTGAATGAATTCTTCCATTGTAGCTCTAGCTCAGACAAATGTCTTGTTTCAGCTAAGGTCTCAAAGGAAAGCCAATGTACCAGTTCAGCTTCAACACCACTTGCTACCTTGAAACTATGTCTCTACTTTCTTCAATGATATCAAGCCCCAAAAGATGGTACCTCTGATACCAACTGTCACACCCCTATACCTTTGGTGTCTTTCAACCACGCTATAGACGGGTGCAACACTACCATACTTTTTCTTTTTCCAAATACTCAAGTATATAGACTACGCCTTTAGAAACACTTGTTAAATTAGTGAATCAAATGTTCTTTCAATATGAGGAACTAAACATAAACATCATTACCATACCACCTGTATGCCCATGCATAGAAGTGAGGGGCAACTCCCTATTAATAATGAGTCCTCCTGATAATATGTTTCATAAATATGAAATAATAAGTTCCAATCCAGCATAATCCACTTATGCTCCTTGGCAAGGAAAGTTAGTCTTTTGACCAAGCTTCAAGGCTTGTAAACCATCAAACTAGCCTACAAAAATCATTTACAACATCAGATTTTCACCTTGGGAATTTTCTGCACAAACTGCCCAAGTTCTTCTGGGTCACTCGGGTCGGCATTGAAAATAATTTTAGACCATCCAAAGAGTTCCATGTGTGTCCAATACACCTCCAAACTATATGGTTATATGTGGCCCATAAATACACACCTTCCGAAAAATATGGCACTCAATTCTGACCTACGATGCTCCCAAAATGGCTTCCGAACTATCGTTCAGTTTGTGCGGAGATGCCCTATGGAGATTCAACCTGCCTACGGACGCCTGCAGAAGTACTGCTCATCCGTCTCCCGACTCACCCAGCACACTACCTAACTTGACCTGTCTATGGTGTGGATGCCCTGTAGAAATGTTTTGCACGCCTTGCACATTCAAAACACGACTCGACCCAGGCTCGCCTTCCTTCACCATTTTCGTGCCTTTCCACCAACGAGTTGTTGGCTAGCTCGTGGAGTTCAATGCTCCTACTTGATCATTGGATGTTCGTTGGATGATCCATTGATGAGTTTCCTCCATCTTACACATGCCTATTAATATGCATACTAAGTTTGTGTTCGGGGTGTCGTGGATCACTTAGTGGACCCAAGCCAACCCACTCGACACCCTCCACTCAACTCGTCTGCACATGGTGTAGCATTAGCCACTCTCCACATGTTGGTTTCTATAACATTTTAATACGTTGGCTAGTGCAACACACTTGTTATAATGCATGCCTGTGCATTATAACACGCCCGTGCCCATGCCCACTATGGTGCATGGTGCCTGAACTTCGTCAAACACCCGAGTGGGCATGCCCTAGTGTTGAATGCACCTCATGATGTGTGGGCCTTACACTTTTTCATGTTCGTGTGACCCATTTTCCATTTTCTCCCTTGTGCCTTCATTCGGTTGGGCACGTCGTGTGAGGGTACCAGATGAAACGCGTTCGGGTTGGGTCATTTTGTACGAGGGAAGTTGTATCAAATTTGCTAAGTTGTGACCACTCGGTTGCCTTGTGCTCATTCATGAAGCTCGTTTGTCTTTTTATCCCTTGTGCCTTCTTTTTGTCGGGCAGGCCGTGTCTCACAATGTGAGGGCGCCCGATGAAATGCGTTCAAGTTGGGTTGTTTAGTTTGAGGTCGGTCTTATCAAATTTGCTAAGTTGTGACTGCCTCGGTGCCTTGGGGACATTCTTGCACCTCGTTTTCCATTTGCTTCCTTGTGTCTTCGTTCGGTCGGGTGCGCCATGTGGCATCTTGTGAGGGCGCATGATGAAATGTGTTCGGGTCAGGTCGTTTCTTTTGAGGGCGACTGTATAAAATTTGCTAAGTTGTGACTACTCGGGTGCCTTGCACATGTTCATGTGACCCTTTTTCCATTTGATCCATTGTGCCTTCATTCGGTCTGGCATGACCTATTGCGCCATGTGAGGGTGCCTGATGAAACGTGTTTAGCTCTGGTCATTTCATTTGAGGGAAACCCTATAAAATTTGCAAAATTTGTGACTACCCGGGTGCCTTTTGCATGTTCCTGCAACCTATTTTTTTTTCACACTTGTGCCTTCATTCGGTAGGGCACACCGTGTCACACATTGTGAGGGCACCTGATGAAATGCATTCAGGTTGGGTCATTTTGTTTGAGGGTAGTCATATCAAATTTGTTAAGTTGTGACCACTTCGGTGCCTTGTGAAAATTCATGCGTCCCATTTTTTGTTTCCTCCTTGTGCCTTAATTCAGTCAAGCACGCCGTTTGAGGGGACCCAATGAAATGCGTTCAGGGCAGGTCATTTCATTTACAGGAGGCCGTAACAAATTTGATAAATTGTGACCGCTCGGGTGCCTTCTACATGTTCATGCAGCCCGTTTGTCATTTGCTCCCTTGTGCCTTCATTCGGTCGGGGGTGTCGTGTTGCGCCATGTGAGGGTGCCCAATGAAATGCGTTCGGATCGGGTCGTTTCATTTGAGGGTGCCTGATAAAATGCGATCAGGTCTAGTCATTTCATTTAAGGGCAGCCGTATCAAATTTTCTAATTTGTGACTGCCTGGGTGCCTTGTGCACATTCATGTGACCCGTTTGCCATTTTCTCCCTTATGCCTTCATTTGATCAGGCGGGCCGTGTCACGTCGTGCGAGGGTACTTGTTAAAATGAGCTCAGGTCAGGTCATTTCATTTGAGGGTGTTTGTATCAAATTTTCTAAGTTGTGATTTCCCGGGAGCCTTGCGGACGTTCATCCAGCCTGTTTGTCATTTTATCCCTTGTGCCTTCATTCGGTCGGGCGCGTCGTGTCGCACTATGCAAAGGTGCCTGATGAAACGAATTTGGGTAGGGTCATTTTTTTTAGGGCAGCTATATCAAATTTGATAAGTTCTGACCGCCCAGGTGCCTTGTGCACGTTCGTGCAGCCCGTTTTTCATTTTCTCCCTTGTGCCTTCGTTCGATCGGGCACACCATGTGCCGCTGTGTGAGGGTGCCTGATGAACGCGTTCAGATTAGGTCGTTTCATTTGAGGGCAACCGTATCAAATTTTCTAAGTTGTGACTCCCTCGGTGCCTTGTGCACGTTCGTGCAACCCATTTTCTGTTTGCTCCCTTGTGCTTTCATTCAGTCTAGCGTGACCTGTTGCACCATGTGAGGGCACTCTGTGAAACGCGTTCAGATCTAGTCATTTTTTTTTAGGGAAGGCTTATCAAATTTGGTAAGTTGTGACTGCTTAGGTGCCTTGTGCACATTTGTGTGGTTTGTTTGTAATTTTCACCCTTGTGCCTTCGTTCGGTCAGGTGCCCCATGTCGCACGGTGTGAGGGTACTCGATAAAATGCATTCGGGTCAAGTCGTTTTGTTTGAGGTTAGTCGTATCAAATTTTAAAATTTATGATCGTCCAAGTGCCTTGTGCACAATCGTGTGGCCCGTTTTTATGTTTTCTCCCTTTTTCCTTCGTTTGGTAGGGTGTGTCGGGTCGGATAAGTCGTGTCAGGTCGGGTCGGGTCATGTCGTTTTATTTAAGGGTGGCCATATCAAATCTGTTAATTTGTGGCCACTTGGGTGCCTTGTGCACATTCATGTGACCCATTTTCCTTTTGCTCAATTGTGCCTTAATTCGTTCAAGTGTGCCATGTCGCGTCGTTTGAGGGTGCCCGATGAAATGCATTCGGGTCGGGTCATTTCGTTTGAGGGAGGCCCTATAAAATTTTCTAAATTGTGAACGCTCAGGTGCCTTATGCACATTCATGTGGCTCATTTTTTGTTCTCTCCCTTGTGCCTTCGTCTAGTCGGGGGTGTTGTGTCGCGCCATGTGAGGGCGCCCAATGAAACGTGTTTGAGTCGAGTCATTTCGTTTGAGGGCACACAATGAAACACGATCGGGTCTGGTCATTTTATTTGAGGGCGACCATATGAAATTTTCTAAGATGTGACTGTCTGGGTGCCTTTTGCATGTTCATGTGACTCATTTTCCATTTGTTCCCTTGTGCCTTCATTCGGTCAAGCGAGTTGTTTCATGCCATGCGAGGGTGCCTGTTTAAAAGCGTTTAGGTTGGGTCATTTCATTTGAGGGTGGTTGTATCAAATTTGATAATTTATGACCATGTGGGAGCTTTGTGCACGTTCGTGCGGCCTATTTTTCATTTTCTCCCTTATGCCTTTGTTCGGTCAGGTGCATCGTGTCATGTCATGCAAGGGTGCCCGATGAAACGTGTTCGGGTAGGGTCATTTCGTTTGAGGGCAGCAGTATCAAATTTGCTAAGTTGTGATCACCCAGGCGCCTTGTGCACTTTCATGAGACCCATTTGCCATTTTCTCCCTTGTGCCTTCCTTTAGTTGGGCACGTCATGTCGCACTATGTGAGGGTGCCCAATGAAACGTGTTCGAGCCGGGTCATTTCCTATGAGGGTGCCCGTATCAAATTTGCTATGTTTTGACCGCCGAGGTTCCTTGTGCACATTTGTGCGGCCCATTTTCCATTTGCTCCCTTATGCCTTCTTTTGGTCAAGCGCACCATGTCGCGCCCGTTTGAGGGCACCCAATGAAATGCATTCAGGTCGGGTCATTTCGTTTGATGGTAGTCGTATCAAATTTTCTAAGTTGTGACCACCCAGGTACCTTATCCACATTCATGCGGCCCTTTTGTCATTTTATCCTTTGTGCCTTCGATTGGTCAGGCACGCGGTGTGAGGGTGCTCGATGAAATGTGTTTGGGTTGGGTCGTTTCATTTGAGGGCAGTCATATCAAATTTTCTAAGTTGTGACCACTCAGGTGACTTGTGCACATCATGCAGTCCATTTTCCATTTTATCCCTTATGCCTTCATTCAGTCGGGCGCGCTGTGTTGCACCATGAGTGGGCACCCAATGAAACGCGTTCGGTTTTGATCGTTTTATTTGAGGGTGGTCGTATCAAATTTTCTAAGTTATGATAGGTCAAGTGCATTATGCATGTTCATGCGGCCCATTTTCCATTTTCTCCCTCATACCATCGTTTGGTCGGGCGCGCCATGTGAGGGCATCAAATGAAATGTGTCCTGGTCAGGTTGTTTCATTTGAGGGTGGTAGTATCAAATTCACTAAGTTGTGAATGCCCAGTTGCCTTGTGTAGGTTCGTGCGGCCTGTTTGACATTTTCTCCCTTACGCCTTCATTCGATCGGGTAGGTCGTGTCGCACCATGTGAGGGAACACGATGAAACGCGTTTAAGTCTGGTCATTTTGTTTGAGGGCAGTCATATAAAATTTGCTAAGTTATGACCGGTCGGGTACCTTGTGCACGTTTGTGCAACCTGTTTTTCGTTTGCTCCCTTTTGCCTTCCTTTGGTTGGGCATGTTGTGTGAGGGTTCCCAATGAAACGCGTTAGGGTCAGGTCATTTCGTTTGAGGGCGGTCGTATTAAATTTGCAAAGTTGTGACCGCTTGAGTGTCTTGTGCTTGTTCGTGCAACCCATTTTAAGTTTGCTCCTTTATGCCTTCGTTTGGTCAGGTGCACCATATCGCGTCGTGTGAGGGCGCCTGATGAAACTCGTTCAGGTTGGGTCATTTCGTTTGAGGGTGGTTGTATCAAATTTGGTAAGTTGTGACCACCCGGGTGCCTTGTGCATGTTTGTGTGGCCCATTTTCCATTTTCTCCCTTGTGCCTTCGTTTTGTTGGGCATGTCATGTTATGCCATGTGAGGGCTCTTGATTAAATGCATTCAAGTCAGGTTGTTTTGTTTGAGGGCGGTCGTATCAAATTTTCTTAGTTGTGACTGCCTAAGTGCCTTGTGCATGTTCGTGCGACCCATTTTCTGTTTTCTCCCTTGTGCCTTTATTTGGCTGGGTGCACCTTGTCACTCCGTGTCACAGAGCTTGATGAAACACATTCGGCTCGGGTCGTTCGGTTTGAGAGAGGCCATATGAAATTTTCTAAGTTATGATCACTTAGGTGCCTTGAAAATGTACATGCAACTCATTTTTCGTTCGCTCCATTTCACCTTTGTTTGATCGAGTGCGCCATGTGAAGGCGTCCGATGAAATGCGTTCATGTCAGGTTGTTTTGTTTGAGGGCGGCTATATCAAATTTTCTAAGTAGTGACCGCCCAAGTCCCTTGTGCATGTTCATGCAACCTATTTTCCATTTGCTCCCTTGTGCCTTCATTCATTTGGGTGCACCGTGTTGCGCCATTGTGAGGGAGGCCTTATCAAATTTTCTAAGCTGTGACCGCCAGGGTGCATTGTGCATGTTCGTGTGGCACGATTTCTATTTTCTCCCTTTTGCCTTCGTTTGGTCGAGAGTGGTGTGTGAGGGCACCCAATGAAACGCGTTTGGTTCAGGTTATTTTGTTTTAGGGTGGCCATATGAAATTTGCTAAGTTGTGACTGCCCAAGTTCCTTGTGCACATTCATGCAACCCGTTTTCCATTTGCTCCCTTGTGCCTTGGTTTGGTCGAGTAGATCTTGTCGCACTGTGTGAGGGTGCTCGATGAAACACGTTCAGGTCAAGTCATTTCGTTTGAGGGAGGTCATATCAAATTTGCTAAGTTGTGACTGCCCCGGTGCCTTGTACACATTTGAGGGGCACGTTTGTTGTTTTCTCCCTTGTGCCTTCATTTGGTCGGGTGCATCGTGTTGCACCAGGCGAGGGCACCTAATGAAATGTGTTCGGGTCGGGTCATTTTGTTTGAGGGTGGCCGTATAAAATTTTCTAAAGTTGTGACCGCCCGAGTGGCTTGTGCACATTCATGGGACTCGTTTGTTGTTTTCTCCCTTGTGCCTTCATTCGGTTGGGCACATCATGTCACGCCGTGTGAGGGCACCCAATGAAATGTGTTTGGGTCAAGTCGTTTCTTTTGAGGGCGGCTATATCAAATTTTCTAAGTTATTACTGCCCGGGTGCCTTGTGCTTGTTTTTCAGCCCATTTTTTGTTTTCTCCCTTGTGCCTTTGTTCATTCGGGTGGGTCGTGTCGCGCCGTGTGAGGACACCCCATGAAACACATTCGAGTCAAGTCATTCTGTTTGTCGGCAGCCATAGAAAATTTGCTAAGTTGTGACCACCCAAGTGCCTTAGCTCATTCATATGAGCCATTTTCCATTTACTCTCTTGTGCCTTTGCTCAATCGGGCACACCTTGTCATGCCATGTGAGTGTGCTTGATGAAATGCATTTGGTTCATCTCATTTGTTTTGAGGGTGGGCATATAAAAATTGCTAAGTTGCAACTGCCTGGGTGCCTTGTGCACATTCATGTGACCCATTTTCCATTTTCTCCCTTGTGCCTTCGTTCGGTTGGGCGTGTCGTGTTGTGCGGTGTGAGGGAACTGGATGAAACGTGTTCGGATCAGGTCATTTTGATTAAGGGTGGCCGTATCAAATTTTCGAATTTGTGACCATTCCGGTGCCTTTTCTAAGTTCATGTGGCCAGTCTATCATTTGCTCCATTGTTCATTCATTCGGTCGGGCGTGCCATGTCGCGCTGTTGTGAGGGCACCAAATGAAACGCTTTCGAGTTGGGTCATTTCATTTGAGGGATGCCATATCAAATTTTCTAAGTTGTGAATGCCTAGGTGCCTTATGCACATTTGTCTGGCCCGTTTTATATTTTCTCCCTTGTGCCTTCGTTCAGTCAGATGCACCCTGTCACACTATGTGAGGGAGCCCGATGACACGAGTTCGGCTCGGGTCATTTTGTTTGAGGGCGTTTGTGTATCAAATTTGCTAAGTTGTGACCACCTAGGTGCCTTGTGCACATTCATGCAACCTGTTTTCTGTTTTCTCCGTTGTTCCTTCATTTGGTCAGGCACACCATGTCGGTCTGTATGGGGGTGCCCAATGAAACATGTTTGGGTCGAGTCATTTCGTTTGAGGGCGTCCGTATCAAATTTTCTAAGTTTTGACCACCTGGGTGCCCTGTCCACATTTGTGAGGCCCGTTTTACATTTTCTAACTTGTGCCTTCATTCGGTTAGGTGCGCCGTATCGCACTGTGTGAGGGCGCCCGATGAAACTTGTTCAGCTTGGATCATTTTTTTTTAGGGCAGTTGTATCAAATTTTCTAAGTTGTGACCACCCAGTTGCCTTGTGCACGTTCATGTGACCCATTTTTGTTTGCTCCATTATGCCTTCATTCCATTAGGCAATCCATGTGAGGGTACCAGATGAAACTCATTTAGGTCATGTCATTTCATTTAAGGGTGGTTGTATCAAATTTTCTAAGTTGTGAATGCACGGTTCCCTTGTGCACATTCGTGCAACCCGTTTGTCGTTTTCAGTTGGGAAAATCATGTTGCGTTGGGGTAGGGTATTTTTTTTGTTTTAGGGAGGCCATATAAATTTGTCTAAGTTGTGACTTCTCGGGTGCCTTGTCCACGTTCGTTCAGCCCGTTTGCTATTTTCCCCCTTGTGCATTCGTTCGGTTGGGCACTGTGTGTCACGGCGTGTGAGGGTGCCTGATGAAGCGTGTTCGGCTTAGGCTATTTTGTTTGAGGGCGGTCGTATCAAATTTGCTAATTTTTGACTTCTCGAGTTCCTTTTTCATGTTCGTGTGGTCCATTTTCTATTTTCTCCCTTGTGCCTTCATTCTATCGAGCAGGTCGTGTCATGCCGTGGGAGGGCGCCCGATGAAACGCATTCGGGACATGTCGTTTTGTTTTATGGAGGCCATATCAAATTTGCTAAGTTGTGACCACTTGGGTGACCTGTACCTGTTTGAGTGGCCCGTTTGTCGTTTTATCCCTTATGGCTTTGTTCAATTGGGCACGCTGTGTGAGGGTGCCTGACGAAACGCATTCAGGTCGGGTGATTTCATTTTAGGGTGGCGGTATCAAATTTTCTAAATTGTGACTGCCTTGGTGCTCTGTGCACGTTCGTGCAGACCGTATTTGGTTTTATCCCTTGTACCTTCATTTGGTTTGGTGCACTGTGTCGCATCGTGTGAGGCTTCCCAATGAAACGCGTTCGGATCGGGTCATTTCGTTTGAGGGTGGCCGTATCAAACTTGCAAACGTATGACCTCCCGGGTGCCTTGTGCTCGTTCGTGTGGCTAGTTTGTCATTTTCTCCCTTGTGCCTTTGTTCGGTCGGGAGGTTCATGTCGCATCGTGTAAGGATGCCCAATGAATCATGTCCAGGTCAGGTCATTGCATTTTAGGGAAACTATATCAAATTTGATAAGTTGTGAGCACCTAGGTGCCTTCTGCTCGTTCGTGCAACCTTTTTTCCATTTACTCCCTTGTGCCTTTGTTTGGTCGGGCATGCATTTTCATGCCGTGTGAGGGCGCCCAACGAAATGCGTTCAGCTCTGGTCATTTGGTTTTAGGGTGGCTGTATCAAATCTACTAAGTTGTGATCGCCCAAGTGCCTTGTGCATGTTTATGCGGCATTTTTTCTGTTTTCTTCCTTGTGCCTTCATTCGGTCGGGCACGTTGTGTCACGCTGCACAATGGTGCTCGATGAAACTTTTTCGGGTCTGTTCATTTCGTTTAAGGGAGGTCATATCAAATTTGCTAAGTTGTGATCGCTTGGGTGCCTTATACACATTCAAGTGGTCTGTTTTCCATTTTCTCCCTTTTCCCTTCATTCAATCGGGCACGTCGTGCGAGGACGACCAATGAAATGCATTCAGGTTGGGTCGTTTCATTTTAGGGTGGCGGTATCAAATTTTCTAAGTTGTGACCACCCAAGTGCCTTGTGCATGTTCATCCATCCCGTATGTTGTTTGCTCCCTTCTGTCTTTGTTTGGTTGTTCACGCCATGTCGCATCGTGTGAGGCTACCCAATAAAACGCGTTCAGGTCAGGTCATTTCATTTGAGGGTGGCCATATCAAATTTGAAAAGTTATTATTGCCCGGGTTCCTTATGCTCGTTCATGTGCCCAAATTTTCGTTTGCTCCCTTGTGCCTTTTTTCAGTCGGGAAGGTCGTGTCGCGCCGTGTGAGGATGCTCGATGAAACCCGTTCGGGTCAGATCATTTCATTTGAGGTCGACTGTATCAAATTTTCTAAGTTGTGACTAGCTCGGTGCCTTGTGCTCGTTTGTGTGGCTCGTTTGTCGTTTACTCCCTAGTGCCTTTTTTCAGTTGGGCACAGCCTATCGCACCGTGTGAGGGCACCCTATGAATCGAATTTAGCTCAGGTCATTTGGTTTGAGGGCGGTCGTATTAAAGTTTCTAAGTTGTGACCGCCTGGGTGCCTTCTGCATGTTCGTGTGGCCCGCTTGTCATTTGCTTCCTTATGCCTTCATTCGGTCGGGTGCGCCGTGTCATGCCGCACGAGGGTGCCCATTGAAACATGTTCGAGTCTGGTCATTTCGTTTGAGGGCAGCCATATCAAATTTACTAAGTTGTTATTTCTCGAGTTCCTTGTGCATGTTCGTGTGGCCCGTTTTCCATTTTCTCCCTTGGGCCTTTGTTCTATTGGGCGGGCTGTGCCATGCCATGTGAGGGCGCCTGATGAAACGCATTTAGGTCAGGTCGTTTCGTTTGAGGGAGGCTATATCAAATTTGCAAAGTTATGACTGCTCGAGTGCCTTGTGCTCATTCATGCAACCAGTTTTCCATTTTCTCCTTTGTGCCTTTATTCGGTCGAGAGGGCCATGTCGCACCATGTGAGGACTCCCGATGAAACCCGTTCTGGTCAGGTCATTGCATTTGAGGGTGACCATATCAAATTCGCTAAGTTGTGACCACCTGGGTGCCTTGTGTTCGTTCGTGTGGCTCAATTTTCATTTACTCCCTTTTGGCTTTGTTCACTCAAGCGTGCCCTATCGCACCGTGTGAGGGTACCCAATGAAACCTGTTTGGCTCGGGTTGTTTGGTTTGAGGGCGGCCGTATCAAATTTGCTAAGTTATGACTACCTAGGTGCCTTGTGCATGTTCATACAACCCTTTCTCCATTTTCTCCCTTGTGCCTTCATTTCATTTGGAAACTTGTGTTGCATGGTGTAAGGGCACTAGATGAAATGCGATCAGGGCGAGTCATTTCATTTGAGGGCAATCTTATAAAATTTGCTAATTTGTAACTGTCCAGGTGCCTTGTACATGTTTGTGTGGTCCGTTTGTCATTTTCTCCCTTGTGACATCTTTTGTCGAGTGCGCCGTGTTACGACATTGTGATTGCGCCCGATGAAACGCATTTGGGTCACATTTTTTAATTTGAGGGAGGTCGTATCAAATATGTTAAGTTGTGACTACCTGGGTTCATTATGCACATTTGTGTGGCCCATTTTCCATTTTCTCCCTTGTGCCTTCATTCTGTCAGGTGCGTCATGTTGCATTGTGTGAGGGCGCCTGATTGAATGCGTTCAGGTTGGGTCTTTTAGTTTGAGGGAGGCTGCATCAAATTTTCTAAGTTGTGACCACCCGGGTGCCTTGTGCACATTCGTGCATCCAATTTGTTGTTTTCGCCCTTATGCCTTCGTTTGGTCAAGTACGTCGTGCCGCACCGTGTGAGGGCACCTGATGAAACACGTTCAGGTTAGGTTGTTTCATTTGAGGGCAGTTGTATCAAATTTTCTAAGTTGTGACTGTCTGAATTCCTTCTGCACATTCATGCAGGCTATTTTCCATTTTCTCCCTTGTGCCTTCATTCGGTCAGGCGGGTTGTGTTGCACCCTGAGAGGGCAACCGATGAAACACATTTGAGTCGGGTTGTTTCATTTAAGGGAGGCCATATCAAATTTCCTAAGTTGTGACCGCCCGGGGGCCTTTTACATGTTCTAGTAGCCTACTTACTGTTTTCTCCATTGTGCCTTCATTCGGTCGAGCGCGTTTTGTCGCGTCGTGCGAGCGCACCTGATGAAACGCTTTCGAGTCGGGCCGTTTCATTTGATGGAAGACGTATCAGATTTGCTAAGTTGTGACTGCTCAGGTACCTTGTGCATGATTGTGTGGCCCATTTTCCATTTTCTCCCTTCTGCCTTCGTTTGGTTGAACGCGCTGTGTCACGTCATGTGAGGGCACTTGATGAAACGTGTTTGGGTCATTTTGTTTGAGGGTGCTTGTATCAAATTTGTGAAGCTGTGACTGTTGGGGTGCGTTGTGCATATTTTTGTGGCATGTTTATCATTTTCTCCCTTGTGTCATTGTTTGGTCAAGCGCGCCATGTAAGGGCGCCCGATGAAACACATTCAGGTGCCTTGTGCACATTCGTGCAACCAGTTTGCCATTTTCTCCCTTGTCCTTTCATTCTTTCAGGAGTGTTGTTTGAGGGCACCCAATGAAATGCATTCAGTTCGGGTCAATTCATTTGAGGGTGGGTGTATCAAATTTTCTAACTTGTGACCACATGGTTCCCTTGTGCTCGTTCATGTGGGATGTTTGCCATTTTCTCCCTTGTGCCTTCTTTTCATTGAGCATGGCATGTCGCGCTGTGTGAGGGTGCCCAATGAACTGCGTTCAGGTCGGGTCATTTCGTTTGAGGTCGGTCATATCAAATTTGCTAAGTTTTGATCACCCGAGTGCCTTATGCACATTCGTGCAACCCGTTTGTCATTTTCTCCCTTGTGCCTTCATTCAGTTGGGGGCACACTGTCGTGTCATGTGAGGGTGCCCGATGAAAGGCATTTGGGTCAGGTCATTTTTTTTTTGTGACCATCCCGATGCCTTACGCACATTCATGCAACCCATTTGTCATTTTCCCCCTTGTATCTTCATTTGGTCGAGCGTAATCTGCCACTTTGTGTGAGCATGCCTGATGAAATGCGTTTAGGTCGGGTTGTTTTGTTTGAGGGTGGCTGAATCAAATTTTCTAATTTGTGACCACCCGAGTGCATTATGTACGTTCATGCGGCTCATTTTTTGTTTTGTCCCTTGTGCCTTCATTGGGTCAGGTGCACCATCTTGCGCCATGTGAGGGCGCCCGATGAAACATGTTTCGGGTCGAGTCATTTTGTTTGAGGGTGGTCGTATCAAATTTATTAAGTTCTGACTACATGGCTACCTTATACATGTTCGTGCAACCCATTTTTCATTTTCTCCCTTGTGCCTTCCTTCAATCAGGCGCATCATGTCACGCTATGTGAGGGCGCCCGATGAAATGTTTTCAGGTCATGTCGTTTCATTTGAGGGAGGCCGTATCAAATTTTCTAAGTTGTGACAACTCAGGTTCCTTTTGCATGTTTGTGTGGCTCGTTTGTCATTTGATACCTTGTGCCTTCGTTCAGTAGGGAGGGTCATGTCATGCCGTGTGAGAGCGCTCAATGAAACGAATTCACGTCGAGTCATTTCATTTGAGGGCACATGATGAAATGCATTCAGGTTAGGTGATTTTTTTTGAGGGTGGTCGTATCAAATTCGCTAATTTGTGACCCCTCGGGTGCCTTCTGCATGTTCATGCAGCCTGTTTGCTGTTTTCTCCGTCTTGCCTTCACTCGGTCGGGCGGACATGCCATGTTGCTCTGTGTGGGGATGCCCAATGAAATGCATTCAGGTCGGGTAATTTCGTTTGAGGGTGGTCATATCAAATTTTCTAAGTTGTAACTGCTCGGGTGCCTTCTCCACATTTGTGCGACTCGTTTGTCGATTTCTCCCTTATGCCTTCATTCGGTCAGGCACGCCATGTCGCACTGTGTGAGGGTGCTTGATGAAACCCGTTTGGGTCAGGTCATTTCGTTTGAGGGCACTCGTATCAAATTTGCTAACTTGTGATCGCCCAGGTTCCTTGTTCATGTTCATGTGGCTTGTTTTTCATTTTCTCACTTGTCACTTCGTTTGGTTAGGCATAGCCTATTGCACCGTGTGAGGGGGCCTAATGAAATGCGTTTGGAATTAGTCATTTATTTTGACGGTGGCCCTATAAAATTTGATAAGTTGTGGCTACCCGGGTGACTTGTGTATGTTCGTGTGACCCATTTGTTTTTTTTTCCCTTGTGCCTTCATTGGGTTGGGTGCACTGTGTCACGCGGTGTGAGGGAGCCCTAGAAAATGTGTTTGGGTCGGGTTGTTTCATTTCAGTGTGGGCATATAAAATTTTCTAAGTTGTGACCACCTGAGTGCCTTGTGCACATTCGTGCAGCTCGTTTTTTGTTTTCTCCCTTCAGCCTTCATTCGGTCGGGCGCATTGTGTCGCGCTATGTGAGGGCGACCGATGAAACATGTTCGGGTCATGTCATTTTGTTTGAGGGAAGTCGTATCAAATTTGTTAAGTTGTGACCATCGGGTGCCTTATGCACATTCATGTGACCTATTTTTTGTTTTCTCCCTTGTGCCTTCATTCGGTCAGGCACGTCATGTCGCACCATGTGAGGGCACTCGATGAAATGTGTTCCAGTCGAGTCATTTCATTTGAGGGAGGATTTATCAAATTTCTTAATTTTTGATAGCTTGGGTGCCTTGTACACATTCGTGCAACCTATTTCCCATTTGCTCCCTTGTGCCTTCATTTGATTGGGTGTGCTGTGTCATGTCGTGTGAGGGCTCCCGATGAAACACGTTTAGGTCGAGTCGTTTTGTTTGAGGGTGCCTGATGAAACGCGTTTGGGTCAAGTCATTTTGTTTGATGATGGCGGTATCAAATTTTCTAAGTTGTGACCGTCTGGGTTCCATGTGCACATTCGTGCGGCTCGTTTTCCGTTTTCTCCCTTGTGCCTTCGTTTAGTCGGGTGCGCCCTTTCGCACCATGTGAGAGAGCCCGATAACACGCGTTTGGCTTGGGTCATTTGGTTTGAGGGCAACCGTATTAGATTTTCTAAGTTGTGACTGCACGGGTGGCTTGTGCATGTTTGTGTAGTGTGTTTTTCATTTTCTACCTTGTGCCTTCATTCGATCGAGCGGGTCGTGTCGGACGGTGTGAGGTTTCTCGATGAAATGCATTCGGGTGGGATCATTCATTTGAGGGTGGCCATATAAAATTTGTTAAGTTGTGACTGCCCAGGTTCCTTGTGCATGTTCATAAGGCCCGTTTTCCATTTCCTCCCTTGTGGCTTTGTTCAGTCGGGTGCACCATGTCGCGCCATGCAAGGGCGCCCGATGAAACATGTTCGGGTCGGGTCATTTTGTTTGAGGGTGGCCATATCAAATTTACTAAGTTGTGATCACCCTGGTGCCTTGTGCATGTTCATGGGACCCATCTGTTGTTTGATCCCTTGTGCCTTCATTCGGTTGGGTGCGTCATGTGAGGGCGCCCAATGAAATGTGTTCGGGTCGGGTCATTTGTTTTGAGGGAAGCCACATCAAATTGCTAAGTTATGACTGCCCATATGCCTTGTGTTCTTTCATGTGGCCCATTTTCCGTTTACTCCCTTGTGCCTTCATTCATTTGGGCGGGCCATGTCGCGCCCTGTGAGGACGCCCGATGAAACATGTTCGGGTCAGGTCGTTTCGTTTATGGGCGGCCGTAGAAAATTTGCTAAGTTGTGACTATCCAGGTGCCTTGTGCTCCTTCGTGCAACGCATTTTCCATTTACTCCCTTGTGAATTTGCTCAGTCAGGCACACCCTGTCACGCCGTGTGAGGGCACCCAATGAAACGCGTTCGACTCAAATCATTTGGTTTGATGGTGGTCGTATCAAATTTTCTAAGTTGTGACTGCCTGGGTGCCTTGTGCATGTTCGTGCAACCCATTTTCCATTTTCCCCCTTGTGCCTTCATTCGGTCAGGCACGTCGTGTTGTGTGGTGTGAGGGCATTAGATGAAATGTGTTCAGGTCGGGTCGTTTCAATTGAGGGCGGCCCTATCAAATTTGCTAAGTTGTGACTAATCGAGTGCCTTGTGTATGTTCATGTGGCCCATTTTTCGTTTGATCCTTTGTGCCTTCGTATGGTTGGGTGTGTCATGCCGCACTGTTGTGAGGGTGCCCAATGAAACGCAATTGGGTTGGGTCATTTAATTTGAGGGAAGTCGTATCAAATTTGCTAAGTTGTGACCGCCCGGGTGCCTTGTGTATGTTTGTGTGGCCTATTTTCCCTTTTCTCCCTCGTGACATCATTCGGTCGGATGCGCCCTATCGCGCCGTGTGAGGGAGCCCGATGACACGATTTCGGCACGGGTCATTTGTTTGAGGGCGGCCATGTATCAAATTTTCTAATTTGTGACCACCCAAGTGCCTCGTGCACGTTCATGCAGACCATTTTCCATTTTCTGCCATGTTCCTTTGTTCGGTTGGGCACACCTTGTCATGCCATATGAGGGCGCCCGATGAAACGGGTTTAGGTCGGGTCGTTTCCTCTGAGGGTGGCCGTATCAAAATTTCTATGTTGTGACTACCTGGGTTCCTTGTTCACATTCATGCGGCCCATTTTCCATTTTCTAACTTGTGCCTTCATTCAGTTGAGTGCGTCGTGTCGCATCGTGTGAGGGTGTCCAATAAAACTTGTTCAAATCAGATCATTTCATTTGAGGGTGGTTGTATCAAATTTGCTAAGTTATGACTTCCCAGGTGCCTTGTGCATGTTCATGGAGCCCATTTGTTGTCTACTCCTTTATGCCTTCATTCCATCGGGCACACCATGTGAGGGCATCAGATGAAACACGTTCGGGTCGTGTCATTTTGTTTAAGGGTGGTCGTATCAAATTTTCTCAGTTGTGAATGCACGGTTCCCTTGTGCACTTTCGTGTAAACCATTTGTTGTTTTCTCCCTTATGCCTTCGTTCGATTTGGCACACCGTGTCATGCTGTATGAGGGCACCCAATGAAATGGATTGGGGTTGGGTCTTTTCATTTTAGGGAGGCCGTATCAATTTTTCTAAGTTGTGACCACCTAGGTGCCTTGTGCATGTTCGTGCACCCCGTTTTCTATTTGCTCCCTTGTACCTTCATTTGGAAAGGCACTCTATGTCGCGCCTAATGAAACATATTCAAATTAGGTCATTTCGTTTCAGGGCAGTCGTATCAAATTTGCTAAGTTGTGACTGTCGGAGTTCCTTGTGCACATTCATGCAACCCATTTTATGTTTGCTCACTTGTGCCTTCATTCTATCAGGCAGGCCGTGTTGCACCGTTTGAGGGCACTTGATGAAATGCACTCGGGTCAAGTCATTTCATATGAGGGAGGCAATATCAAAGTTTCCAAGTTATGACCGCTTGGGTGCCCTGTAAATTTTCGAGTGGCCTATTTTCCATTTTCTCCCTTGTGCCTTCGTTCAGTCTGGCGTGTCGTGCGAGGGCGCCCGATAAAACGCGTTTGGGTTGGGTTTTCTTTTTTAGGGTGGTAGTATCAAATTTTCTAAGTTGTGACTGCCCAGGTGCCTTGTGCATGTTCGTGCAGCCCTTATGTTGTTTGATCCATTGTGCCTTCATGTAGTTGGGCACGTCATGTTGCATCATGTGAGGCCACCCAATGAAATGCGATCAGGTCAGGTCATTTCGTTTGAGGATGGTCGTATCAAATTTTCAAAGTTATGACCACCCAGATGCCTTATGCTCGTTTGTCTGGCCAGTTTGTCGTTTTCTCCCTTATGCTTTAGTTCAGTCGGGAGGGTTGTCTCGCACCATGTGAGGGCACCCAATGAAACCAATTTAGGTCAGTTCATTACATTTGAGGGCGACCATATCAAATTTTCTAAGTTGTGACCACCCGGGTGCCTTGTGGTCGTTCTTGTAGCACGTTTGCTGTTTACTCCCTTGTGACTTTTTTCAGTCAGGCATGCCTTGTTGTGCCATGGGAGGGCACCCGATGAAATCTGTTTGGCTCAGGTCATTTGGTTTGAGGGCAGCAGTATCAAATTTTCTAAGTTCTGACCACCTAGGTGCCTTGTGCATGTTAGCTCCCCGTAATTTTCTAGATTGATTGAGATAAAAATTGACAAGGGTAACATCAAACCAAGCTTTGGACTCCAAGGACCTAGCCTTCCTGGATTCGGAGAGGGATCTCTCAATGTGTGCAAAGATATGTCTTGTTTACTGATTAGGTTTTATTTTACGCTAGATGTTAAGTGCAAGGTATTTTGATTGTTTTTTGGTTGGGTATGATACTCAGATAGATTTTAGATGGGAAACATGGAAGATTGTTAATTCATTAGGCAATGGAGTCTAACAAGGTCTAGATAAGTTCGTCAATGGTGTTTAAGAGAATTTGCAAGGAAAGTTTACTTGGTTGATGTATCCTTTAATGTTATGAATGATTTATGAAATGGACATAAAGATTGAGAACAAAAAACTAATAAAGGGCTGAAACCGAATCCTTTATATACTTGTAAACTGAGGGAATTAGAAAATTGATAAGAACAGAAAGAGAATAAAAGGAATAAGAAAAACCTAATCCATTTTATTTTAGACTGAAAATAGATAATTAACCAAGACAAAAATTTAGATAAAAACTTAGAAAGGTAAGAAACTTATCCAATTTTTAGAGCTTTTATCATCTAGAGAATAAAAACATTTAAGGTACACAAGCAACTATAACCATAGAAGGAGATAAAACTCTAACATCCAAAGTTACAGCTATAAGGTTTCCTTAAAACAAATTTATCTAAGTAAAGGTAGAGAGCATGATTTTAAACAGACTTATTTGACAAACCTAGACAAAGCTTCTTTAAAGAGATGATTCCAAGAACAGAATATTTCAGTGGAAACAATATGCAGGGCTAACCATAAATCATAATTGATGCTAACTAATCTAATTTATTCAAGAAATGGACGAGCTAAGAACTTGTTAGAGAGAAATAAATGATTTCTCTAATGTATCTTAGCAGAAGAAAACATTAAGGCAGTGAAGGACAAACATATTTAAGGTGCCATTATTAAATATTTCTTAATCTAAATTCTTTGTTCTACTGCAACATATCAAGATGGAAAACATAATGGAAAACTAGAAAACATAAAAAAAAGAAAACTTCACCATCAACCAAGCCTATGGATCCTGCAAACAATCCTTCTCCATCAACAAGCAAATTATATCATGCATGAGTTCCAAGACATGTATTTATACTACAAATGAGGAGGTGAAACTCTTCTAGGGTTCAAAATGTTATTAATTACAGAGTAAATGCATTCCTATCCTTGAAAACCACGCAGGACATAAGGTAAGAATATCTGCAGCTACTTCTCTGTTAAATAAATTTGTCTTAATTTTTGAGATAAAGATAGGTGGAAAAGATTGAATTTTAAGGCTCTACCCTATCTTTACAATAACTGTTCTAATAGTTTAAAATATATTCTTTTGTGTAATATCTGTTTGTTTTCCTTTACAGATAAGAATTGGCCAAAGGAGTCAGTTGATATTTCAGATTAAATAACTGCTCTGTGTTGATGTGTTCGAGGCTGCTTTAGCCTAATATTTCCTTTAAATTTATCATTTTAAATAGTACCTTTTTCCTAATTCTGCTTTAGGCCTTCTTTAATCATCTTTTGGGCTTTTTTCACTTTGTTGATTGTTTTAGCTTTGAATCCTTTGTCTTTCACTACGCTTCATCCATAATCTTCATGCTAATCTCTACTTTTCTGTTATTTATTCGATTATGCTTTTAATCTCTCTGTTTTCTTGTTTTTATGGGTTCCTTGGCATATTGGAGGGTTTCTGTGATGGCATCGATGGTCATGAAGCATCGATCAAATGCTCAGAATCAAACCCCAGATCCCTTTTCTGCATTTTTCAATCCCAAGATTGTCATCCTGAGGTTCTTTTCCACTGATATCGGTTGTGGGAGAGCTTGTACATTATTTTCCACCATTAAAACGTACAACAAAAACAAAAAAATATTATAAAACCTGCGCTTGAGGGATAAACTGCTTCATAGGCATTGAGATGGTAGAGGAGTGATTGTAGAGGAGGAACAGTGCGCAGAGGGAAGGGTTCCATAGGTGGAACCAGGAGGAATGGTGGTTTATTAAATTTTGGCACGGAAATAGTGATGGTGGTTTCGCAGAAAATACCGGGTGATTTTTGCATGGCCAGAAGGAGGTAAGCGGTTTGGGGTTGATCGAACATGATACAGGTTGGAGGAAGACATGTGTCCTATCAAAACCACCCATTTCGCATTGAATTTAGGCGTTAAATCAATTTGGTGAATTGAGCATGAAAATTGTTCTGGACCATCATATCTCGGAGATCAGCAGCTGAAATCAAATGCGAAGGGAGAAAAGATGTGCAGGTGGGAAATAGGTGGGACCCAGTGCTGGTGTTAGCTAATTTTTCACAGAACGAAATGTTCAATGTACGGGGTGAAAATTGGTTGGGTGGAGTTAAAATGTGAGGATCAATGGGAGCCGTTAGATCGGGGAAATGGATGGTTATGATCGAATCGGGGCCGCGCACATTGGAGATCCAGACGGACGGGAGGAGGAAATTTGGAGGGAGCATTTACGATGGAGCGATGTGATGGGAAGGCAAAGTGCGATGCAGCATATACCGTCTGATCTAAGGGAGATCGACAGTTGGAATTTTATCAGCGGGGAATTCCATCAGCAGAAAAAGGAGTGGGAATGAGGAAATGCCAAAGTGCGATGAGATGAAGCGATGCACATACTGTCTGATCTGGGGAGAATGAACGGTCCAAATGAAATCGGGTTTTTTCATATCGGCGGTGGATATTTTTAAAATAAAAAAGGTCGCGGGGACCACGAAATGCCGAAATGCCGATGGGCCAATGTGCCTAGCACTCAGTTATGGAGTGGGGTCACATGGTGGAAAAGGGGGCTCGGGACTAAGCTGAAAGGTGCTTTAAGTCCTAATGTTTGAAAAGGAGCGGAAAAGGCCAAAAAATGAGGTTTTTTTAACCTTTTTTATGGATTCCAATAAGGGGAAAAAAGAGGTTTAAACCATGATAAAGGGGTTTTAATGGTTTAAAGTGGTAAATGAAAGGTTTTAAAGGGATGTTTTTAGAGAAAAATGATTTATTTGGATAAGTGAGAATGAGTGGGAAAAATGAATGAAATAGGCTTAGGAAATGATGGAAAATGGCCAAGAAACAGTCTCTTTTGGTATCAACAAGTCTTCTTTGAAGATTTTGAAGTGAAAACATCAGTGAAGGTAGGTTTCTTTGGACACAGAGAACAACTAGGCTTCAATAAATAACATATTAGCTTGAAATTATTTCTTGAAGGCTGCAAACTGATTCTAGCCATCATTAGGTTTAGCATAATTATACATGGCTAACAGTGGCTCCACTTGGGGAGGACAACTATCTTTTTAGGTGTTCAGAACCTCAGTTTATCAATATTTGGCTTTTAGCATACCAGTGCCTCATCCATTTGGCAAAATCTCTCTGTTTTCTTGCTGAAGTTATGTGCATTTTGATAATTCTTCTAATGACCTGCAACATGAAATTTCTTTAAACCACATCTCTACCTACCAAAAAATAATTGTCCTAGCATTTTTTCTTCATAAGGTGCACTTGGAATTGAAAACCTTTAACATAAACATTTTTTTTTTAAATAGGAAAAACTATTCTAAATCCATCCTTATTTCTTCGAGAGTCCAGATTAAATAGTTGAACTCTTTTATTTCTACCTATACTACTATCTGTCAAGATTAAGTTGTTTGACCAATCTACATTCTCTATATTCTAAAATAGAAATTTAAAACATAGCTAAATTAATATTAAGCAGTCTGATTTGCTATGGTGTCTATGGCTTTATGTACAAGCTGCACATAGACTTTATTTGCAGAAAAATAAAACAAAATTTTGAAGGCTTAAGATCTGAAAATTACAAACATCCTTCTATTATTTTTTGAGCTCTAGTTTTGATCTGTTTAGAGCTATCTTTTTCCTAATCTATTCTACTGATAATCAAAGCTTATACAGTTTGGAAAATCTTCTTCACTAACCTATCAACATGAAATTCAAATTTACTCAATCATGTTTAGGTTGTATGATTGAATAATTACAAGTAGTGGCATATGAGCTTGCACAAAAACATTATTTTGCATAAAAGTAAATCATAAAGATAAGGCCATGATTTTTCTTTTGTGAGGCAACTTTATCTATCTCTTTGGTTCTGTTTTAATCATGTCGAACCAATATCATTTCAATCTCCTAATATATCTTTCTTTGAATAAGTTAAGTCTAAAATAATGTTTTATCAATCAAAGTTTCTACTAACTTATAAATTTAAAGCATGTTCAGCCATGATTAGGCTAGATAACTGAACCAAATATCCCTTTGAATGAGTAGTGGCATTTAGACTTGCACACTTTCAGAACTTCTCCTTTTTGGGTATGGGGTTGTACCTTTTCTTTTGATTGCCCTCTTTTTCCTCTTTCTATTGTTTTTTTGTTTTCCTTTTTCAAATTTAAAAAGCAATGTTATATATAATGAAAAAAAGTTTTAAAACTAAGATTCTTGGTAGAGATAGTCCTTGAGCATCCTGCCATTGACAGGACCTCCACATAGATCTTATCCATTTAGCTCTTGCAGAAAGAATGTGTTGTGACCCCTAATGGAATTAATGATGTAGGGCCCTTTCCAAAAATTCTCAAATTTTCCATGTTTTCATTTTTCTTCCCTTCTAGAATCCCACTTTAGAACTATATTTCATATTTGTAAATTATTTTCTCTAGTCCTTCTATAAAATAATTTCTTAATGCCTTCTTGGAATATTTATGTTCTTTTATAAACTTCCTCTCTAGATTGTTGTAAATGAATAGTCTGGTTGATTCTTCTTTGTATATCATTCTCTTCAGTTTGCACTTCTTGAAGGAGTTTCATGACTGGACCCCTAATGATGTTGGGAAAACTTCATCCATGCCATAAACCAACTGATAGGGAGACATATCTATAGTTTTCTTCATAGTTAATCTATCAACCGATAAAGCATGAATAAGCTTACAATGCCATGATTTATGATTCTTCTCCAACAGTTTTTTGATAATATTGACAAGGCTTTTGTTGGAGAATTCAGTTAATCCATTCCCTTGGGGATAGTAGGCAATAGAATGAGCCAATGTGATATGATATTTATAGAAAAAGTCAACCATTTTTTTAGACTTGAAAGCAGCAGCATTATCTATGATAATTTTTCTAGGACAACCAAATCTAGATAGTATGTTGGTTTCAAGGAACTTGATAATGACAAAGTTAGTATCATTCCTGGAAGGTATGGCTTCTATCCACTTGGTAAAATAATCAGTAGCAGTGAGGATCCACTTATGTTGGGCTGAAGAAGATGGGTGAATTTCCAAAATGAAGTCCAAGCCCCATTGTTGAAAGGGAGCTTCAACACTGATGGGATGTAAGGGTAAAGGTAGGAGTTTTACCTTGCCATAAAAATTTTGACACTTATGGCAGGATATGACAAGCTTCTGAGTATCAGGGAAAAGGGTGGGCCAATAGTAACTAGATCTAAGGATTTTATTTTTTGTAGTATTCTAGTAAATATTTCCTCCACATTCTCCCTCATGTAGCTCATGCATGATTTCTCCTGCATCAACCTCAAGTAAACATTTAAGTGAAATCCCCACAACATTTTTCCAATACAAAACTCCATCTAATATACAATAATTTAAAGCCTTTTGTTTGGAAAATCTAGCCTTTTTTTTTTACAAAGAAGGAGGAGCATTCAGATAAAGCAACACATATATGATGTCAGGATACCAAGGAGAGTTCATGAATGTTTCTTCAATGAATGGTGTTGTGCATTCTTCTATCTCTTCCAAAATATCAACCATGTTCATATCTAATTCTTGGAAGTTTGACTCAACCATGAGTTTTTCTAGTCCCTACCCTTTGATGAGTTTGGTGGGCCTGATCTCTAAGTCATATTCTAAAATGCTAGCAATCCACTTGCCTCTTTTACCATCAGGGTCTTGATTAAGTATATCTTTGACAACCATGTTTGGGACAAAGGCTATGATATGTGAATGCAAAATATAAACTCTAAAATCCTTCAAAGCTTTGATTAAGGCAAAGGATTGTTTATCCATAATGTTATACTTTAGAGGGGCATCCCTTAAGGCTTTGCTGAAGAAATCTATGGGATGATCTTGCCCCATGATGTTCTTTCGAAATAATACTGTTGCCATAGTATGTTCAGAGGCAAAGAATAAAATGTAAAATTCCTTGGTGAAGTTAGGGCTGATTAAGACTGGTGTTTGGGTGAGTGCTTGTTTTACCAGCTCAAAAGATTGTTTCGCTTCCATATTCCACTTCACTCCCACTTCCTTTTTCAACATATTCGTGATATTTCTTAGGAGCTCAACAAGGTTAGGGATGAATATTCGTAGAAAGTTAATCTTTCCAATGAAATATTGCCGCTCTTTAATGTTCCTAGGATGACTGATTTGTAAGATGCCTTCTATTCTTTTGGAATCTATCTTGATTCCTTCCTCAGAGATGACGTGACCTAATAGTTTTCCTTCCTGAAGGCCAAACAAAGTTTTCTTAGGATTTACGGACAGGCCATACTTTCTACATTTTTCAAAGACTTTTCTCAAGTGGACTAAGTGTTCCTCATTAGTCTTAGAGTAGACAGTGATGTCATCAAGGTATATGACTATGAAGTAACCTATGTCTTCTAAGAAAACTATGTCCATTGTCCTTTGGAAATTAGCCCCCGAATTCATTAAACTGAATGGAATTTTAACATACATGAACGTACCCCAAGGTGTAGTGAAAGCGGTTTTAAGTTGGTCAGTTAGAAAGACTAGAACTTGGTTCTAACCTGAGAAGCCATCTAGTAATGAGATTCTTTGTGAACCAACTACTTTTTGGAGTATCCATTTTAGGCAATGGGTAATTGTATTTCAAGGAGGCTTTGTTCAAATTTATGAAGTCAATACAAAGATTAATTTCTCCGTTTTTCTTCCTAACTGACACAAGGTTGGACACCCATTCTGAGTATCGGACAGGGACTATGATCCCGGCATTGTACATCTTTTTGATTTCTTTCTCAACTGAGGGTAACAAGAGGGGGTTTATTCTTCTCAATTTTTTTTTAAATGGTTTATTATTTTCTTTGAGAGGAATTTTATTTTGGATGATTTTGGTGTCATAGGAGTTCAAGTCTTCATACCCCCAAGCAAACACATCTTTAAATTATCTAAAATGCTCAATGTATTTCTGTTTTGTGTGAGATGGGAGAGTTTTGGACAGTTTGATTATTTTGGGCTCTTTCATCCCTCCAATGTTACACTCTTCTACATTTGTTTCAGTGGGTTCCATCTTGGGTTTTTTAGCTACATCATTAAAATCAAAAAACTCTTCTAGTGGTGTAAGGCCTCTTGGCAAGGTGTCATATTTGTACTGTAGAATTTCAATTTCTCTTTGATCTGATTTATCAAATACTTCTACAACACAAGGGTTTTGAAGGTGGTTTATATCATCATCAAAGGGCAGCTCTATTTTGGGAGTTTCTTTTTGAGCAGAATTATTTCTTTCAAATCTCAAACTCTATTTTGTGCCTGCAAAGTCATTTCTGGATTGCAGAAAATCATCTATTTGGTCATCATTGTCAAACACTTTCCAATGGTTCAAGTTGTTTGGTACAGTAGGCCTGTTCTTTATTTTTATAATGCATTGATTATTTTCATAAGGTAAAGAGAAATTTCTGGCAGCAAAGGCAAGCTCATTGGCAAGGCAATTTTGGGCCCTAGGGATGAAAGTAAGCTCATATATCTCAAAGGTTTTGAGAAGTTCCAGGACAACATTTCTATATTCCCTTAACCTAGGGTTCTTGGCTGAATATTCTCCCTTAATTTGATTGATGATTAGTTCAGAATCTCCTTGGATCAAGATTTTCTTGGCTTTTAGATTTTTAAGTAAGTATAGACCAATAAGGAGAGCCTCATACTCTGCAACATTATTGGTGCATTGAAAATATAACCTATAGGAATGGCCTTCATCTATGTTGTCGATCCAAACACCAACTCCTGATCTAGCCTTACCATCAGAACCATCAAATCTCATATGCCAATGGGTGTCAATTTTAGTTTTGTCAATGTTCTATACTTCGGGGCTGCTAGAGTTTTGGGAGTCATTTTCTTGATTAGAGATTTGGTTTGATTGTTCTGGGGGACTTAGTTCTCTCTCATTATCATTCACTTGTTCACTTATGTCGTTTTCATTGTACAGGATGAAGGATTCGAGGTCTGAGTGAATGGAATAAACTGGTGTGTTATTTGGCCTATCTATGTTACTCACCATGTATTTCATGTGGCATTCCCAGCAAAATATTCTTGTTTGATTGAAGACTGGGATGGTGGAATAGGTCATGTCCATTTGAAGACTGCCCTAGAGTTTTGCCCCCCATGATCTAGATAAATTCATGCTATTCTTTGGGGGGATGTCAGCCACAACTATATCCATGACTAGACTCTTAGTGGGGATTTGTGCTAGATTGACACACTAATCCTTGATTAGGCCCAAAAACTTAACCCTACTAGAATCAAAAGAATACAAGTCTTTGTAGGGATTTGTGATTTCTAGGCCCAATCTCTCCATCACAAACTTTGGCATGATATTTTGTGAGGCACCAAAGTCTAGCATAGCATTATGCAAATTTTTTTCATGTATGTTTAGAATTACATAGAAATGAGGGACTTCTCCTTCTTGATATCTTCCCTCTACTTCAGGACCAAACAACAGTTCTAGTTTATCATCAGTTAAGTTTAAGGTATCAGTATCCTTGCCTATGTTTAACACTTTGAAAATATAGGATATATACCTCTTGTGTTACCAATTTAGTGAGGGGTATAGTGATCTTGATTTTGGCAATCTCCCCCTCAAAATTGAAAGGTGCAGGTTTCTTTATTGCATTTACATCAATTTTATCAACCATGAACTTTTCTACATTTTTAATTTGTTGATTTTGATTTGATGGTTCAGATAGTAAGGTTTTTTCAAGGCCACTGTTTGAAGTACTAGGGTAGCTTATATATTACTAGGTTGGCTAGTCTTTTGCTTGTTTAGTTCAGTTTTCTTAGCCGTAGTATTTGTGCTTTCTGCTGTTTTTTTAGGAATAGTTTCAGAGGTCTTTCTAACAGCAACGCTTGGATGATTTTTTTTAGGAACATCTTGAATCTTTTTTCTCCTAAGGTTATACCGCCTACGGACTTCCATTATGGCATTCTCAAATCCTAATCTATAGTCTTCGAAATCTTCATATGATTTCTCATTCAGTTTTGAAGAAAACATCCTTTGTTCTTCTTCAGTGAGGAATGTGTTATCCTCATCATCCAAACCTATGACATTTACATGGTCTTCTTCCAACTACTCAGACTCTCTTTCTTCTTCATCTACATAGTTGTCTTAGAAAGGGGGTTTGATTTTTTGGTCACTCTCTCTTTTTCTGATTTGAGGAGAGTCTCTTCTAAAATTCTGGTTTCTATTTCTGTTTTGAAGATTGGCTTGATTTTCCCTAAGAGGTGTTCTCTAATTCAAACTAAATTTTTCCATCATCCTCTCCATTGTCCTATCTATGGGGTCAAGTTTGGTTTCATAAGAGGAGGGTGCAGGTGTTGTGTCATATCTATAAGTTACCCTTTTTTTTTATCTCACCCTAGCCCTTTTCTCAATCAAATTGGCCTCTACACTCATAGCCCCCTTTTGCTTGTCTTCTAGAGTTAGGTAATCTCTCTCCCTTAGTTGATAGGCCATATAAAAATCAAAGCCTTTGGGATATTCTACTAAGGCCAAGCGTTGGGGAGGTTTTATGTGAGGTGTGAGAGCATTGTAAACAATGTTAAACCTAGTGGAGTAGTCATGAACAATTTCTCTTGGATTTCTCTTAAGATTTTTATACTGAGACATAATTTGGAGGGGGTTCTTCTTGATTTCCCATTTGTTCCCAAAGGTTTGGTATAGAGTAGGGAGATCATGAATGTTTTTTGGAGGTAAGTCTTTACACAATTTCTTGGGTTCTCCCCCTAGGCTCTGAGAAAAAATCTTCATTTTTATGGTTTCTTCTTCTATCTCCATATAGTCTGTTAGCCATCAGTAAACTTTGTTGCAGCAGATGATGGCTAAATTTGTTTTGTGAGCCTTCAAGAGATTATTTTCATAGAAAAATACTCATTCTTGAAGCCTTTCGGTGTTTTCTGACTTAAGAGTAATCTTCACTGTTGTTTCCACAAAAATCCCTCAAAGAATTCTTGTTGATATCCAAAGAAAACTGTTATAGAGCCATTTTCCATAATTCCATAAATTCATTTGCACCCACTTTTCATCCATGTTTACCTATCCTAATCACTCATTTTTCCTCTAAAAAGGCCCATTTCCTCCCTCATTTACCCTCATTTTCCCATAAAAACCCTTTAAACCTATAAAAACCCCTTTTTATTATTTAATCTATCCTTTTTACCCTATCAGAACATAAAAAGAGTGCAAAAAACCCACTTTTTGGCCTATTCTGACCTTCTTCAATTGCAAGGCTCTAAGCCCTTTTGGCCTTCATCCATAACCATTTTCACCATATGACTGGGACTCATGACTATTGGCCTCAGTCCTTAAGCCCCTTTCGCGATATCGAGCATCACTTCCACCCCTTTTCCTTTATTTCTACATTATTTCCTTCGTGTGATGGTTTCACCGCCAATGGGATCTAAGCCGTCAATATCACATATCCGATGGTTCTCGCTCCCCGTTTCCTTTTTCCCCTTGCATTTTCTTCTGCAAATGGCCGATCCCCGAGCAGATGTTAGCCATTGATCACAACCATCCAACGGTCTGCGCTCCATCCTGCATTATTTTCTCTGCTGATGGTTGATCCCTAAATGAAATCTCCACCATCGATCTCCCCTAGATCGGATGGTCTGCGCTATCCTCCATCGGCTATCACACTTACTCTCCCTTCAGCATCAACGCATCGCTCTTCCCAAGTCCTCCTTCTTGGACCCTCTTCTCAGCTGATCACCGATCCTCCGAGTTAATCTCCATCGTTGATCCTCAAGATCTAATGGACCTCGCTTCATCACACATTTTCCTTTCACCCCTCCCCTTGCACCATCATGCCTTTGTACGATGCCGCGATGCATTCCCCACCATTCGATTAACCCAATCTACAGTCCATATTCATTGCGGAGGCACACCCCAATATTTTCCTCCATACTCCCAATTACCCCCGCTATACATATTTTCTTTAATTTTCCATATAACCCTGCTAGTCCCACCCGAGCACGCTGTGGCTTTTCATCATGCCTCCATTCGATCTCCACTATTGATCTGCGTCCCCCTCAAATCCAACGGCCATCGGTTGTCTTCGTGCCCGTTTTTACGTAGCTATCCAAAACCAATTTTCAACGTGAAAAGGGCAGTTTTTTTCCGTGGACATGCATTAGCCCGACCCCACAATCTCCTCCTACTGTGCTACTCTCATCCCTCTGTGTTCATTCTCAACCGTAGATCTGCACCCCCAGATCCAATGGCCCAAATCCCATTTCACGTCCGTTTTTCTCCCCCTCCCCCTCCGTGCACTTTGAATGTGAAATAGGTGGTTTTGTAGGGGACACGTGTCAGCTACGAGACTGTAGTGCATTCTAACGGTCCCAAACCACTTACCACCTTCACCGCACGCGAAAACCATTGTCGGTTTTCTAATACCATCTTTCAAAATCTTGGTGCCATAATTAATTTTGAACCCTGGTTCATCTCTGCCATGATTAAACCCTTCCCTGCTGCATTCACCTTGCCTCCTCACTGCTCCATAACCTCCTCCAAAGCCCTCTGTTCATAGTTAAACCATAAGAAATATAGGATTTCTACACGTTTGTTGTTGTTTTTAGGTTTAATTGTGGTTTGAGCTATTCAAAGCATCCCACAGCCATCCAAGTGGCTTGGTCTTAGGATGATGGTCCTTAAAGATCAGAAAAGACAGAGAAAGGGAGTCAGAATTTTAAATCGGGGTTTCTATCAATACCTCATGATCATTAATTTAATAATGAAACCTTCCCACGCAAAAAGAAAAACCTTGCAAATACGAAGACAGAGAAGATTAATGAAAAAGTGAAGAAACAAAGGATAAAGAAAAAACATAGTTTAAAGAAAGAATATGGTCTGAGAAGGTCTAATTAAGCCTTTAAAAACATAATTAAAAGCTAAATATCAGTGTTTAAAGTGATAAAACAAGATAGATCAGTAGTAGAAAAGGCTCGAATGCCACATCTACAGAAGTTGTTACTCCACCAAAGGACCAAAAGGACACCTCTAGTCCACTTTACTTTTCAAAGACACCTTGACAGAAATCCTGATGGTAGAACCTCTTTAAAATTGTCAGAATAGTTATTTTACAGTCGTGGGGATAAAAAACCCAAAAAATGGCAGTTTACTTGTCAGAGAGGTCAAACAAGGTACTTCAAACCAAGATAACTTCAAAGGACAAGCCTAAAAGTTATTACCAGCTTGCTAGTTGGTTTCAGAGTCAACTGAAAGCAGCTAAAGTGGTACAATCAGTTAATGCAATGGTCATTAAGCAGAATGGGCATTTGAATACCTCTCCCACTCTGTATTAATTGATATTTACTACCATTTATGCAACACTCTTCCTCTTTGCCCCTATATGTATTCATAGAAAACTCATTGTAAAGGGTTGGTTGGTTACTTGTTCAATGTAAATAGTTGCTGAGGTCGCTGAAGCTCTATTAGTAATTGAATAAAGATAGGTTGAGAAGAGAAGTTTGAGGCTATAAAGACCTACTGGACTTGAATATTGTAACTGGTTTGAACATCAAATACAAAAGCTAATTTATGGGATCCTGGTCTATGTCAATGGTGATGTTTTTCTCACTGTAATTGTTGTCTTTCTTATGTTTTCATACTGTTCATTTTATTTGATAAATAAACAACAAATTTAGAGTAGGATTTACTGCAAAGTACCCTATTTCTCAGTAATTATCTTTATCTCTATGTTTTCTTCTAATTTTTGCTTTGAGGATAATTCAACAGACTATAACTAGTAAAATGTTAGTGAGCCCATATCTTGTTGAGTAGAACTTGAGATGTTTTTATTGAATGATATTTTCACTGCATGCTAAGTAGAGTCCTAATCAAGGAAGTTTATGGTTAGCCCTGTCCCTTGTTTAGTCTTAAACAACTTTTTTGAAGATTTCCCTTAAGAGTGTGCCAAAAGCAGACTAGGTGAAAATTCCTTACCTAATCTGAGGTTCCTTTTTATGTTCATCTTAAATGTTTTCTTTTGAGTGCACATTGAAATAAGGCTAGGTTAAAAGTCCTTACCTGATCTTATCCTGCCCTTTGTTTTCTTACATGTTTTCTTCTTTCATAACACTTTTAATGTTCCATACCACAAAATCAATCTAAAACGATCCTTTGATATAGATGAATTGCCCCATGGACCAATATTGAAACCTGTTATGCAATTAAATTCTTTGTGACTCCATAGCCCAATGGGTTGATACTGTCTCTTACCTATCCTATCAGTTGAAACATTCTTTCAACTCCCTCACACCTTTACCCTTCAAAAGGATTCCTTCATTTTTACAATATTCTACCCAACCAAAACAAACAAATCCCTTGTACTTCATAACTAGCCTAACATCATATCATAAGCCTTAAATATATATCCTCTGGAAACATATATAGAGAGATCCCTCTATGAATACAGGAGGGCTAGATCCTAGGATTCCAAAGTGGTTATGATTTTTCCTTGTCATTTGGTATGCTAATCTACCAAATCATAGGACCCCAACATAATGGCGACTCCACTGGGAAATTTTGAGTAAATTGCAATCTTAGACATCCTTAAAACCTTGGAAGACCCGCAAAAACCTTATATTGGTATTTTTTTACAAATGGTGGACAACAACTCATCTTAAAACATTCAAAATCATCCACCTGGTGACTCCACAACCTGTAAAAGACCAAAATACTCCACTGGTAATCAGTAGGCCTGCTGTTTACTCCTGGTTTCACAAAGACCCCACTAGGGTAGTCCACACTACCATTAAAACATTTGTGCACCCATGATAAGGAAACTTAGAGGATCAAGTTTTCTTTGTCAAAAAATAGTTTGGCTCTAAAAGATTGTCATATCTGGCTAAATTTCTTTTCTTTGGGTGTAAATCTTAACATAATGACGTCAAAAAGAATTCATACCAGAGCCTATCCTAACCCAAATCCTCCTGAAATAGTTGATAATCCATAAATCATTCTTAGGAAGTCTCCTACATCTATAGATCCAACTATTATCAATTCAATTCACAGAGCTAATTATGTCCTTGAAAACCTTTCAGCGCTTTAAGAGATTCAAGTTTAATTATATTTTCCAAGTAATTTACCAAGAACTAAGTCACTTAGTGGTATAGATTAGACAAAATTTGAGCCTCCATGTTCACCACAACATAGTGGCCAACATATTAGCAACAGAGAATCCCCTCCATCCACACTTCCTGATCTTCATTTCATTCATAACTTTGGTTTCTCTCACCCCAAATCTGCTCAACAGTCTCTTGTTGGTCCAAGCACTTATGTCATCCATATACCCACTATTCAAACCACTCCATTCCTCCCATAAATCCTATCATGGCATCATGGTATGCTCCACTAGTGTTACCACAACCTCTGGTTCCTTTACCCAATGAATATCAGTCCAAAATTCCCCATTTCACCGGAAATGAACCCACTACTACTCAACAACATGTAGACAAGATGAATGATGCCTTTGATTATATGGAAATAGAATATGAGACCATTAAGATGAGAATCTTTGCCCAAAGTTTAGGACGAGAGGCCAAGAAATGGTTTAAGTGTTTAACTCCTAATAGTATAAATGATTTCCCTTATTTACATCAAACATTCACAAACAAATAGGAAATTAGGAAGAACCCTCTCCAAATAATTTCATATTACAACAACCTCAAGAGAAACCTTAGGGAAAGTGTTCAAAATTACTGCACTAGATTGAATAGTGCTTATAATGCACTGCCCCCATATTTGAAACCTCCACAAGGCTTAGATTTTGGCCAAATTCCCTGAAGGATTTGATCCTGAAATGGCCTATAAACTAAGAGAAAGGGATCCCTTGACTTTAGAATACATGCAGAAGGGATATCTTAGTGTGGAAGCAAATATGATTGAGAAGAGAGCTAGGATGAGTACTAAAAAGAAGGTAACATATAGGGAAGACACTGCACCTTCCACAAATGACTCAAAATTAGACCATCTAGCTAGGAACATGGATAGGATGGAAAGAATGATGGAGAGGTTGGCTGTCTAAATAAATGCTCAGAATAGGAACCAGCCTAAAAATCAGAACCAGAACTCTAGGAGAAACCCCCCTCAGATTAGACAAATAGATACTGATAAACAAATTAGACCTCCATTCCAAAAAAATTATTTTGATGAAGATGAGGGAATAATAGAAGAGCCAAAGGAAACTGTTATAAACATGCTAGGAGTAAGTAATGAAAACTATGCCTTTTTTGTAGAGGATGACTAGGCCACATATACATATTATGATAACAAAGGCTTAGAATATGAAGACAATAGGCAAGGCTTTGAGAACTCCATCATGGAGGTCCACAAGAAATATGACCTCAGGAGCAAAAAGAACTAAGAAACTCCCCACCTCTGAAACTGCTGCTAAAAACAGATCTGAAAAAGTGATTAGAAAGGTTGTTGAAAACAACAAAACAACAGCTAAAAGTTCTAGTAAAAACAAGAGGAAAAGCACTCAAACCACTGAAAAACAGAGTGTGGACCCTAACAGCACTAGCACTTCAACTAATACCCCTATAAAAACATTTTTAACTGATGTACATAGTAAAAACCAACAAGCTGAATTTGTTGATAAATTAGTGACTAACAAGACAGATTTGAGCCTTTCAAAGAATCAGTTCCCTTTCAGTTTGGAAAGTGAAATTACTAAAATCAAGATCTCTGTCCCCCTCACTGAGTTAGTTAATCAAGATGTATATAAATGTCAGGTGTTAAAAGCTTTGAACATAGAATAAAATAATGACTCTGTCAACTTAAATTATGATCAGCCAGCCCTTTTATTTGGGCCTAAAATTGAAGGAAAGTTCAAAGAAGGACTGGTCCCTCCTTTCTATGTCAGTTTTAATATCCCTGATAAGATTTTACACAATGCTATGCATGATTCAAGGGCTTCTCATAACCTCATGCACAAAGTAATCATGTTGATATTAGGCCTTCAGATAAATAGACCATATAAAGATTTGTATTCTTCTGACTCCAGTAGAGTAAAATTCTTAGGCCTGATCAAAGATCTTTGTGTAAATTTGATCCAAGTCCCAGCCAAATGCATGGTGATGGATGTGGTAGTGGCTGATGTGCCCCCCAAATATGGAATGCTTATTTAAATATCATGGGGTGCTAAGCTTCAAGGAACCATGAAAATTGACATGACATATGCCACCATTCCTGTCTTCAGTCAGCCTAGAATACTTTATAGGGAATCACTCATGAAATTTATGGTGAGCAGTCAAGAAAAAATAGAAAATTCCCCTCTTTACTCTGTCCATACAGACCTAGAATCATTCATTATTTAAAATGATGAAAGCTTTGATGAGCTAGAGTTGGATAGTGAGAAATCACACAACACAACAGGAAACATAGGAGGAGAGGATAGCAAGGGAGAGGATCTCAAACAATTTTCCAAATCTAAAAATTACAACAAATAGAAAAGAGAGCATGAACAACCCACTTTCCACCAGCTTAGTGCAAGGCATGAGAATCAAGAAGAAGGGCCTCAAATCCATGAAAAATTTAAGGAACAAGACCAACATAGACATGATGTAGAACCCATAAAACTGCATAATGATAGTCAAAACACACAGGACAAAGGAGACAGGAATGAAAACAACAACAAATCTGAAACTAGCCCTCTTTGGAGTATGAGTTTTGATGGGTCTTGTAATATAACTGGTGCAGGGGTAGGTGTGTGGCTTTACAACACATAGAATAATCACGCTGAAAGCCGTTCATACAAGTTAAACTTCCAATGCACAAATAACATAGCAGAGTATGAAACACTCCTCTTAGGACTACATTTACTGAAGAAACTATGAGCTAGGAGGATAGTTGTTCATGGAGATTCTAAACTGATCTTTAGATAAATAAATGGAGAGTATACTGCCAAACATCTAAGACTAAGAGCCCATATAAATGATGCTATGGACCTTCCAAAAACTTTTGAGGAATATGAACTTGTTTTTGTCCCTAGAGACCAAAAAATTCTTGCCAATGGTTTAGCTTGTGCTGCCAGTTCATGCCAAAGACCCTATGAAAACAAATAGTTCACAGTCCAAGTGAAATATAGACCACTTGTCCCAAACAATGAAAAGTATTGGCAGGTCTTTGAGGGAGATAAACAGATAGAATACTTTCTGCAGTTCAGAAATGAATTTGAATTTCCAAATTCAGACTCGAAGTATGATGAATACTCTTAATGAGGAACAACCTGTTGAAAAAGAACCTTCTCCCATTGTAGAAATTAATTTTCTAACTAGAGAATTTGAAAATCAAATATAAGAGTACATAAATTAAGAAAGAGAAGACATAGAGGTACTACAGTCTAAAGACAAAGGCTTACCCAAAGGACTAGCACCTCTAGAGGACTTGTTTGATTTTAATGATGTTTCCAAGAAACCAAAAATAGAACCCACTAAATCTAATATTGAGGAATGCAATATAGGCAGTAAAGACAAGCCTAAAATGATCAAGTTATGTAAAACATTGCTAGCTCACATGAAACTAAAATACATTGAGTTGTTTAAAGAGTTTTCTGATGTATTTTCTTGGAGATATGAGGATTTAAAGGCATATGACACAGAGACCATTCAACACAAGATAGCACTTAAAGAAAACCAGAAAATGTTTAGGAAAAAATAACACAGAATAAACCCTGTGCAGTTACATCTGGTTGAGAAAGAAATTAGGAAAATGTATGATGCTGGAATTATTGTCCTTGTGAGATACTGAGAGTGGGTGTCTAATCTTGTAGCTATAAGAATGAAAACAGGAGAAATAAGGTTGTGTATTGACTTTAGGAACTTGAATAGAGCCTCATTGAAAGACAACTATACATTGCCTAAAATGGAGCACATCTTACAAAGGGTAGTTGTTTCCAAGAGGATTTCTCTGCTAGATGGATTTTCAAGATATAATCAGATATTGGTACTACCTGATGACCAACTAAAAATAGCCTTCACTACTCCTTGGGGAACTTTCATGTATGTGAAAATTCCTTTTGGATTAATGAATGTCGGTGTCACCTTTCAAAGAGCCATGGACATTTTTTTCTCAAAAGAAATAGGCCACTTCATTGTGATTTATTTAGATGACATTACAGTTTATTCCAAAACAGATGAATAGCACCTAGTACAGCTAAGAAAGGTCTTTGAGAAATGTAGAAAGTATGGGCTATCCTTGAATCCCAAGAAGACATTGTTTGGTCTCCAAGAAGGTAAACTTCTTAGTCATATCATATCTAAAAAAGGGATTGAATGTATATTGCAAATCAGTCACCCCAAAAACATCAGAGAAATTCAATCTTTCATTGGAAAGATTAATTTCTTGAGAAGGTTCATACCCAACCTGGTAGAACTCCTTAGGAACATGAAAAACATGCTAAAGAAAGAGATAGGAGTTAAATGGACCTTAGAAGCAAAGAAATCCTTTGAATTGGTCAAACATGCACTCACCCAAGCACCAATTCTTATCAGTCATGATTTCACTGAGGACTTCCTCATATTTTCATTTGCATCAGAATGTACTGTGGCCACTGTCCTATTACAGAAAAATCCAGAAGCACAAGAGCAACCAATTGCATTTTTCAGCAAGGAATTAAGAGATGCACCTATGAAATATAATATCATGGAAAAACAAGCCTATGCTTTGGTCAAAGCCTTGAAGTATTTCAGAGTTTATATCTTACACTCTCACATTATTGCATTTGTGCCCCATGTAGTGGTAAAAGATATTTTGTCACAAGGCCCTGATGGAAAAAGAGGAAAGTGGATTGCTGTGATATTGGAATATGATTTGGAAATTAAACCCACTAAACTCATCAAGGGTCAAGTCCTAGCACAATTAATGGCTGAATCTAACTTTCAAGCACTTGAAATAAACATGATAGATGCATTAGATGGACAAGAAGAATTACCAGCCCCACTTATTGAAGATCATTTCCTCAATTCATCCTGGTATGCTGATATTTTGTATGTGCTTACTAATCTCAATGCCCCTCCTGGTATGTCTAAAAAAAAGGAAAGATTCTTGAAGTTCAAGGCTGTTAATTACTGCATTTTAGATAAATGTTTATATTGGAAGAATGCCAGCAGTTTATTCCTTAAATGTTTTCCTGAGGTTGATGCAGATAGGATCAAGCATGAGTTTCATGAAGGAGATTGTGGAGGCCACCTAAATTGGAAAACCACTGCTAATAAAATCATTAGAGTTGGTTATTACTGGCCCACCCTCTTTCAATATTTCCACAAAATGGTAGTTGCCTACCACAAATGCCAAATCTTTGAATGCAAGAGAAAACTACTTCCCTTACCCTTTCAACTAAACAATGTTGAGGCTCCTTTCCAACAGTGGAGCCTAGACTTCATCGGAGAAATCCATCCTGCCTCATCTGCCCAACATAGATGGATACTCACAGACACTGACTATTTCACCAAATGGATAGAAGCCATCCCTTCTAGGAATGCCACAGACTCAGTTATCATAAAATTCCTTGAAGATCATATCCTGTCTAGATTTGGTTGTCCTAGGAAAATTATCACTGACAATGCTATTGCATTTGGTTCTAAAAATATAGTGGATTTCTGTGACAGATATCATGTTGTGCTTGTTCATTCCACAGCTTATTACCCTCAAGGTAATGGGTTGGCAGATACTTCTAATAAGAGCCTGTAAACATAAAAAGAAGCCGCTAGAAGAAAATTAGAGGTCATGGCATAACAAGCTGGTACATGCTTCATGGGCAGATAGATTGACAACAAAGAGATCAATTGGAATGTCTCCCTATCAGCTAGTTTATGTAGCAGATGTAGTTTTTCCTACTAGTTTAGGAGTGCCAGTGATGAAGTTGGTCCAAGAAATACAATCAGAGGAAGATAGCATGATGAGAAGGATAAATAAGACCATACATCTTCAATAAACCATGGAATAAGTTTATAATAGAGCACAGAAGGTACAAGAAAATATCAAAAAGTTGTTTGATAAGAGGACAAAAGAAAGTGATTTCAAAATTGGTGACAAAGTACTCAAATGGGATTCCAGGAGAGAAGATAAGGGAAAACATGGAAAGTTTGAAAATTTATGGCAAGGCCCTTACATCATTCAATCTATCATTGGTCATAATGCATTTTTTCCACAAGATATGGATGGTAAAGACCTGTTTTGGGGTCAATGGAAGGATGCTCAAACATTATTTCTGCTGAAATATCTATTTGAAGCTTTATTTCTTCATTGTAAATATCATTGCTTTTTTTTTATTTTGAAAAGAGAAAAATAAAAAATAATAGAAAAGAGAAAAAGAGGGTAGATTAAAAGAAGAAAGGTACAACCCCATAACAAAAAAAGGAAGAAAATCTGAAAGTATGCAAGCCTAAATGCCACTACTTGAAAGAGCATTGCTATTTAATCATACAACCTAAATATGACTAGAAAGATTTAAATTTACTATTGATAGGTTAGTGAAGAAGATTTTCCAAACCATTTAATCTTGGCTTATCAGTAGATTAGTTTAGGATAGAAAAAGAATTGATTATAATATGCTCAAAATCTGAACCAAAGAATCAAAAGAAAGATGGCTCTAATAAGATCAAAACATGAGCCAAAGATACAAAGACGACTGGTTCTAACATGCTGAAAACTTGAACCAGGTAAAGAAGAAGAGGACAACTCTAAAAAGATCAAAACCAGAGCTAAAAGAAAGATGGAAGGACTCTCATTTTTTCAGATCTTAATCCTTCCAGGTTTTGTTTTACTTTTCTGCAAGTAATGGTCTATGTGCAGCGTAGTTGATGTCATAGCTATCACAGCAAATCAGACAACTTAATCTTGGTTTGACTATGTTTTCAATTTTTGATTTAGAATGTAGAGAATGCAGATATGTCAGATAGTTTAATCCTGGCAGATAGGAGATTAGGTAAAGAATTTTTGAGTCCAACTATTTAATCTAGACTCATGGAAGTTATAAGGGTAGATTTAGATTATTTTTTCCTGTTTTCAAAAGAATAAATGTTGATGTCAAAGGTTTGCAAGTCCATGTGAACCTTATGAAGAAAAAATGTCAATAAAGTAGGATGTGTAGGTAGAATGTTTGGGAGAGATCATCTAGTTATGATAAATATTGATCATCTTTTCAAGTAGCATGATCAAGGAAGAAAGGGTTGTCAAAATGAAAAGGACAATGATCTACATTCCAGAGATAAAATTTCTGAGGTTCTTTACACCTCCAAGGAGCTGCCATCCCCAAGTGGAGCCACTGTTAGCCATCAGTAAACTTTACTGCAGAAAATGACGACTAAATTTGTTGTGTGAACCTTCAAGAGATTATTTTCATAGAAAACTACTCATTCTTGAAACCTTTTGGTGCTTTCTGACTTAAGATTAATCTTCACTGTTGTTTCCACAAAAATCCCTCAAAGAAGTCCTGTTGATATCCAAAGAAAAATGTTATAGAGCCATTTTCCATCATTCCATAAATTCATTTGTACCCACTTTTCATCCATGTTTACCTATCCTAATCACTCATTTTTCCTCTAAAAAGGCCCCTTTACTCCCTCATTTACCCTCATTTTCCCATAAAAACCCTTAAACATATAAAAACCCTTTTTTATGGTTTAATCTATCATTTTTACCCTATTAGAACCTAAAAAGAGTGCAAAAAACCCACTTTTTGGCCTATTATGACCATTTTCAAATGCAAGACTCTAAGCCCTTTTGGCCTTCAACCCTAACCCTTTTCACCATATGACCGGGATCCATGATCGTCGGCCTCAGTCCTTAAGCCCCTTTCACGCTATCGGGCATCGCTTCCGCCCCTTTTCCTTTATTTCTTCATTATTTCCTCCGCGTGATGGTTTTACCACCGATGGGATCTGAGCCATCGATCTCACAGATTCGACGGTCCTCGCTCCATCACGCTACCAGTGTTCCCCCCGATCAGCACTTACCAAGACCTCCCCACCGATGCATTTTGGACCATTGATCTAGCTCCCCCAGATCCAATGGTTGGCGCTATTTCACAGTTCCCTATTTCCTTTTTCCCTTTGCATTTTCTTCCGCAAATGGTCGATCCCCGAGTAGATCTTAGCCATTGATCGAAACCATTTGACGGTCTACTCTCCATCATAAACCGCAAATGGTCACACCCGCATTCTTTTCTCCACCGATGGCTGATCACCTGATGAAATCTCAACATTCAATCTCCCCCAGATCGAACAACCTATGCTATCCTCCATCGCCCATTGCACTTGCTCTCCCATCGGCATCAACGCATCTCTCTTCCAAATTCCTCCTTCGCGGACCCTCTTCTCAGATGATTGCCGATCCTTCAAGTTAATCTCCACCATTGATCCTCAAGATCTAATGGCCCTCATTTCATCGCACATTCACCTTTCACCCCTCCCCTCGCACCATCATGCCTTTTTGCGATGTCGCGATGCATTCCCCACCATCCGATTAACCCAGTATATGGTTCATATTCATTGCGGAGGCACACCCCAAGATTTTCCTCCGTACCCCGAAATACCCTCACTATACATATTTTCTTCAATTTTCCATATAACCCCACTGGTCCCACCCGACCACGCTGGGGCTTTTCATCGCGCCTCCGTTCGATATACACTGTTGATCTTCCCCCCACCCCCCCCCCCCAAGATCCAACAACCCCCGGTTGTCTTCGTGCTCGTTTCTTCGTATCTGTCCAAAACCCATTTTCAATGCGAAAAGGGAAGTTTTTTTCCCTAGGCACACATTAGCCTGGCCCCACCATCTCCTCCCGCCATGCTACTCTCATCCCTCTGTGTTCATTCTCAATTGTAGATCTGCACCCCCTAGATCCAATGGCCCAAATCCCATTTCGCATCCATTTCTCTCCCCCTCCTCCTCTGTGAAATTTGAACACGAAATAGGTGGTTTTTCAGGGGACACACATCAGCTACCAGACCGTATCGCGTTCGATTAGTCCCAAACCACTTATCGCCTTCAACACGCGAAAACCGTTGTTGTTTTTCTAATACCGTCTTTCCAAATCTTCGTGTCATAATTAATTTTGAACCCTCGTTCGTCTCTGCCATGATTAAACCCTTCCCTGCTGTATTCACTTTGCCTCCTCACTGCTCCATAACCTCCGCCAAAGCCCTCTGTTCACAGTTAAACCCTCATAAATGTAGGATTTCTTAATGTTTGTTGTTGTTTGCAGGTTTAATGGCGGTTTGAGCTATTCAAAGCACCCCATAGCCATCCAAGTTGCTTGGTCTCAGGATGACGGTTCTTAAAGATCAGAAAGGATAGAGAAAGGAGTCAGAAGGTTAAATCGGGGTTTCTATCAACACCTCATGATCATTAATTGAATCATGAAACCTTCCAGCGCAACAACAAAAACCTTGCAAATACGAAGACAGAAAAGATTAATGAAAAAGTGAAGAAACAAAGGATAAAGACAAAGCACAGTTTAAAGATAGAAGATGGTCGGAGAAGGTCTAAGAAAGCCTTTAAAAACACAATTAAAAGCTAAATATCAGTGTTTAAAGTGCTAAAACAAGATAGATCAGCAGAAGAAAAGTCTCGAATGCCACATCTACAAAAGTTGTTACTCCACCAAAGGACCAAAAGGACACCTGTAGTCCACTTTAATTTTCAAAAACATCTTGATAGCCATCATGATGACAGGACCTCTTTAAAACTGTCAGTATAGTTATTGTACAGTCGTGGGGCTACAAAACCAAAAAAATGACAGTTTACTTGTCAAAGAGGTCAAACAGGGTACTTCAAACCAAGATAACTTCAAAGGAAAAGCCTCAGAGTTATTACCGGCCTGCTAGTTTGTTTCAGATTCAAATAAAAGTAGCTAAAGTGGTACAATCAGTTAATGAAATGGTCATTAAGTACAATGGGCTTTCTAATACCTCTCCCACTCTGTCTTAATTGATATTTATTACCATTTCTACAGCACTCTTCCTCTTTTCCCCTATATGTATTCACAGAAAAATCATTGTAAGGGGTTGGTTGGTTACTTGTTAAATGTAAATAGTTGTTGAGGTTGTTGAAGCTCTATTAGTAATTGAAGAAAATAGGTTGAGAAGAGAAGTTTGAGGCTATAAATACCTACTGGACTTGAAGATTATAACTAGTTTGAACATCAAATACAAAAGTTGATTTATAGGATCCTGGTCTATGTTAATGGTGATGTTTTTCTCACTGTAATTGTTGTCTTTCTTATGTTTTCATATTGTTCATTTTCTCTGATAAAGAAACAACAAATTTGGAGTAGGATTTACTGCAAAGTACCCTATTTCTCACTGATTATCTTTATCTCTATGTTTTCTTCTAATTGTTGCTTTAAGGATAATTCAACAGAGTATAACCAGTAAAATGTTGGTGAGCCCATGTCTTGCTAAGTAGAACTTGAGATATTGTTCTTGAATGATATTTTCACTGCTTGCTAAGTATATTTCTAATCAAGGAATTTTATGGTTAGCCATGTCCCTTTTTTAGTCTTAAACATTTGTTTTAAATATTTCCCTTAAGAGTGTGCCAAAAGCAGGCTAGGTTAAAAGTCCTTACTTGATCTTAGTTTACTTTTTATGTTCATCTTAAATTTTTTCTTTTGAGTGCATGTTGAAAGAAAGCTAGGTTAAAATTCCTTACCTGATCTTAGCCTACCCTTTGTTTTCTTACATGTTTGATTCTTTCACAACACTTTTAATGTTCCATACCATAAAATAAATCTAAAAATATCCTTTGATATAGATGACATGCCCCATGGACCACTATTGAAACTTGTTGTGCAATTAAATCCTTTGTGACTCCATAGCCCAATGGGTTGATACTGTCTCTTACCTATCCTATCAGCTGAAACATTCTTCCAACTCACTCACACCTTTACCCTTCAAAATTCTTCCTTCCTTTTGACAATATTCTACCCAAACAAAACAAAAAAATCCCTTGTACTTCATAACTAGCCTAATATCATATCATAAGCCTTAAATATATATCCTCTAGAAACATATATAGAGAGATCCCTCTTTGAATCCAGGAGGGCTAGATCCTAGGATTCCAAAGTGGTTCTGATGTTGCCTTGTCATTTGGTATGCTAATCTGCCAAATCATAGGACCTCAACGTAGTCAAAATAATGATTAATTCTATCTACATGTTTTTGAGTAATAATGGATTCAGTCCCTAAAAAGTGAGGGATTTTGGACTGATAGTCATTTGGCAAACGCAATAGTGATTGTTGTAGAGCCAGTGGAGCATACTAGGCTGCCATGATTGGAGGGAAATGAAACAAAGGTTGATTTACAAGGGGAGGATTTGTGAGAGGTGGAGGAGGATGGAGTGAGGTGGTATGCACATTGGTGGTATGGATGGGTGTAGATGAGGTACTTGGACCGGAAGGCTGATGCTGAGTATATTTGAGATGAAAAGGGCTGAAGTGATGTAGAAGCTGAAAATCAGGTGGAGTGGAAGGAGAAGCTTCTCTACTAGAGCTTTGCTGGAAATATATGGGCTTAAAGTTAGCTTGGTCAACCCTACTTTGTGACTTGGTCCTAAATAGGTTCTTGGTATGGTGCAAATAAAATTGAGGATCTTGTGAAACTGTAAGGTGTTTCAGTGCAAAACTTGCTCTATGGATGGTCCTAACAGTGGGTGAGTTTCCAACTTTAGGATTTTGCCACAAAATATTTTCTAGGTTATGAACTACGGTAGAAGGATTTGGGTCCGGGTGTGATCTGGTATAGATCCTTCATGAAGCCAGATCTCTTTATTCACACAAGGTATAACTAGGCCTTAAAAACTATTTTGGACTAATTTGACACAATCCTAGAACAACATATGGGACTAGTGGGATGAGGAAGGCCTACTGGAGGCTAGTGGAGTCACTAGGCGGATTTTTTTTGAAATTTTGAAGATATGTATACAATGGTACAACACCAAATTCTTAATAAAAAATCAATCTAGGGAGTACTTTTGGGTTTTTAGTTTCTTTATGTAGCCTTAAGGTTAATGAGTATACCCTAACTAAGTCACTATCTTGCTAGGATGATGAAGTAATTAGTTTCTACTCTGGCTATGGGTTGGTTTTTAAGTCAGAATAGGGATGTATATGAGTCTATAACAGTTTGTGAGGCTACTATTAACTCTATCCCACCGTGATCGCCATTATGTTATCTCCCCGTAATTTGCTAGATTTATTGAGATACAAATTGACAAGGGTAACATCAAACCAAGCTTTGGAATCCAAGGACCTAGCCTTCCTGGATTCAGAGAGGGATCTCACAATGTGTGCAAAGATATGTCTTGTTTATTGATTAGGGTTGATTTTAGGATAGATGTTAAGTGCAAGGTATTTTGATTTTTTTTGGGTTGGGTACGATACTCAGATAGATTTTAGATAGGAAACTTGGAAGATTGTTAAGTCATTGGGCAATGGAGTCTAAGAAGGTCCAAATAAGTTCATCAATGTTGTTTAAGAGCATTTGCAGGGTATTTTTACTTGGTTGGTAGATATTTTAAGGTTATAAAGGATTTATGAAATGGACATAAAGATTGAGAACAACAAACTAATAAAGGGCTGAAACTAAATCCTTTATATACTTGTAAACTGAGGGAATTATAAAATTGATAAGAACAACAAGAGAATCAAAGGCATAAGTAGAACCTAATCCATTTTATTTCAGACTAAAAACAGATAATTAACCAAGACAAATATTCAGATAAAAACTTGGAAAGGTAAGAAACTTATCCAACTTTCAGAGCTTTTATCATCTAGAGCAGAAAAACATTTAAGGTACACAAGTAACTATAAACATAGAAGGAGAGAAAACTATAACAGCCAAAGTTATAGCTATAAGGTTTCCTTAAAACAAATTTAGCTAAGTAAAGGCAGAGAGCATGATTTTAAACAAACTTCTTTGAAAAATCTAGACAAAGCTGCTTTAAAGAGATGATTCCAAGAACGGAATATTTCAGTGGAAAAAATATGCAGGGCTAACCATAAATCATAATTGATGCTAACTGATCTAATTTATTCAAGAGATGGACGAGCTAAGAACTTGTTAGAGAGCAAGAAATGATTTCTCTAATGTATCTCAGCAGAAGAAAACATTAAGGTACTGAAGGACAAACAGATTTAAGGTGCCATTAGAAAACATTTCTTAATATAAATTCTTTTTCCTACTGCAACATAGCAAGATGGAAAACATAATGGAAAACTAGAAAACATAAACAAAAGAAAACTTGACCATCAACCAAGCCTATGGATCCTGCAAATATTACTTCTCCATCAACAAGAAAACTAGATCATGCATGAGTTCCAAGACATAAATTTCTCTTCAAGAGCTTCAAAGGACTATGTATTATTCTAGCATCAATCATCAAAATCCAACATTTAAAATGAGTTCCAATGCAATATTTATACTTCAAATGAGGAGGTGAAACTCTTCTAGTGTTCAAAATGTTTTTAATTACAGAGTAAATGCATTCCTAGCCTTGAAAACCATGCAAGGCATAAGGTAAGAATATCTGCAGCTACATCTCTGTTAAATAACTTTGTCTTAATTTCTAAGATAAAGATAGCTGGAAAATATTAAATTTTAAGGCTCTACCCTATCTTTACAATAACTGTTCTGACAATTTAAAATATATTCTTTTGTATAATAACTGCTTGTTTGCCTTTACAGATAAAAATTGGCTAAAGGAGTCAGTTGATATTTCTGATTGAATAACTGCTCTATGTTGTGTGTTTGAGGCTACTTTAGCCTAATCTTTCCTTTAACTTTATCATTTTAAACAGTACCTTTGGCCTAATTCTACTTTAGAGCTTCTTTAATCATCTTTCAGGATTTTTTCACTATGTTGACAATTTTAGCTTTGAATCCTTTCTCTTTCACTATGCTTCATCGATAATCTCTATGCTAATCTCTGCTTTTCTATGATTTCTTCAATTATGCTTTTAATCTCTCTGTTTTCTTGTTTGCAGGGGTTCCTTGGCATATTGGAGGGTTTCTTTGATGGCATCGATGATCATGAAGCATCGATCAAATGCTCATAATCAAACCCCGGATCCCTTTTCTGCGTTTGCCGATCCCAGGATTGTCATCGTGAGGTTCTTTGCCACTGATATGGGCTATGGGAGGGCTTGTACATTATTGGCTGCCATTAAAAATTACAACACAAACAAAAACATATTATAAAACCTGCACTTGAGGGATAAACTGCTTTAGAGGCATCGGGATGGTAGAGGAGTTATTGTAGAGGAGGAACAGTGTGTAGGGGGAGGGGTTCCATAGGTGGAACAGGGCGTAATGGTGGTTTATTTGAATTTTGGCACAGGAATAGTGATGGCATTTTTACATAAAACTGGAGGTGGTTTTCACGTGGCCAAAAGGTGGTAAGCAGTTTGGGGCTGATCGAACACGATACGGGTTGGAGGATCACACGTGTCTTATCAAAACCGCGCATTTCACGTTGAATTTGTCCATTAAATCATTTTGGTGGATTGAGCGTGAAAACAGTTATGGACCGTAAGATCTGGGAGATCGACGACTGAGATCAAATGTGAAGGGAGAAAAGATGTGTGTGTGGGAAATAGGTGGGACCCAGTGCTGGCATCAACTACTTTGTCACGGAGCAAAATGTTCAATGCGCAGGGTGAAAATTGGTTGGGTGGAATTAAAATGTTAGGATCAATGGGAGCCATCGGATCGGGGAAATGGATGGTTGTGATCGAATCGGGGCTGCGCACATCAGAGATCCAGACTGGCGGGAGGAGGAAATGTGGAGGGAGCGATTGCGATGGAGGGATGCGATGGAGAAGGTGAAGTGTGATGCAGTGTGGACCGTCTGATCTGAGGGAGATCGACAGTCGAGATTTTATCGATGGGAAATTCCATCAGTGAAAAAAGGAGTGGGAACAAGGAAACTCTGAAGTGCGATGTAATGGAGTGATGCACAAACCATTTGATATGGGGAGAATGAATGGTCTAGATGCGATTTGGGTTTCGCATATCAGCGGCGAATATTTTTAAAGGAAAAAAGGTCCAGGGGACCGGCGAAATGCCGAAATGACGAAATGTCGATGGGCTTATGGGCCTTGCGCTTGGTCATGGAGCGGGGTCGTATGGTGGAAAAGGGGGCTTGGGACTAAGCCGAAAGGCACTTTAAGGCCTAATGTTTGAAAAGGAGCGGAAAAGGCAAAAAATGAGGTTTTAAACCTTTTTTAGGGGTTCCAATAAGGGGAAAAAAGAGGTTTAAGCCATTATAAAGGGGTTTTAATGGTTTAAAGGGGTAAATAAAAGGGTTTAAAGGGATTTTCTTAGAGAAAAATGATTGATTTGGATAAGTGAGAATGAGTGGGAAAATGAATGAAAAAGGCTTAGTAAATGATGGAAAATGGCCTAGAAACAGTCTCTTTTGGTATCAGCAGGGCTTCTTTGAAGATTTTGAAGTGAAAACATTAGTGAAGGTAGGTTTCTTTGGACAGAGAGAACAACCAGGCTTCAAAAAATAATATATTAGCTTGAAATTGTTTCTTGAAGGCTGCAAACTGATTCTAGCCATCATTAGGTATAGTAGAATTATAGATGGCTAACAGTGCACGTTCGTGCGGCCCATTCTCCATTTGCACCCTTGTGCCTTCGTTCGGTTGGGCACCTCATGTTGCGCGGTGTGAGGATGCCAAATGAAATGTGTTTAGGTTAGGTTGTTTCATTTGAGGGCGATCGTATCAAATTTTCTAAGTTGTGACTACCCGCGTGCCTTGTCCACGTTCATGCAGTCCATTTGTCGTTTGTTCCCTTGTGCCTTCGTTTGGTTGGGCACAAAGTGTCGCACCATTGTGATTCTGCCCGATGAAACACATTCGGGTGCCTTGTGACCACTTGGGTGCCTTGTGCACATTCATGCTTCCCATTCTCTATTTTATCCCTTGTACCTTCATTTGTTCAGGTGCATTGTGTCATGTTTTGTGAGGGCGCACGATGAAACGCATTCGGGTCAGGTCTTTTAGTTTGAGGGAGGTTGTATAAAATTTGCTAAGTTGTGACCACCTGAGTGCCTTGTGCATGTTTGTGCGGCCCGTTTTTTGTTTTCTCCCTTGTGCCTTCATTCAGTTAGGCATGCCCTCTCGCACCATGTGAGGGTGCCCATTGAAACACGTTCATGTCAGGCTATTTTGTTTGAGGGTATCCGTATCAAATTTCCTAATTTGTGACCACCCGAGATCCTTGTGCATGTTCATGTAGCCCGTTTTCCATTTTCTCCTTTGTCCCTTCATTTGGTTGGGTAGGTTATGTCACGCCTTGCGAGGGGGCCCATTGAAACGCGTTTGGGTCGAGAGTTTCATTTAAGGGAGACCGTATAAAATTTGCTAAGTTGTGACCGCTCAGGTTCCTTGTACATGTTCAAGTATCCTGTTTGTTGTTTTCTCCCTTATGCCTTCATTTGGTCGGGCACGTCATGTTGCATCGTGTGAGTGCGCCTGAAAAAATGCATTTGGGTTGGGTCATTTCGTTTGATGGCAGTCATATCAAATTTTCTAAGTTGTGACCACGTAGGTACCTTGTGCACGTTTGTGCGGCCCATTTTCCATTTTCTCCCTTGTGCCTTCAGTCGGTTGGGTGTGCTGTGTCGCGTCATGTGTGGGTGCCCGATGGAATGCATTCGGGTCGCCTCATTTTAGGGTGATTGTATCAAATTTGCTAAGTTGTGACCATCTGGGTGCCTTAGACACATTGGTGCGACCCATTTTTCGTTTTCTCCCTTGTTCCTTCGTTCAGTTATGCGCGCTGTGTCGCGTCATGTGAGGGCGCCCAATGAAACAAGTTTGGGTCAAGTCGTTTCATTTGAGGGCATCCATATAGAATTTTCTAAGTTATGACTGCCCGAGTGCCTTGTGCTCATTCATGTGTCCCATTTTCCATTTTCTCCCTTGTGCCTTCATTCGATTGAGTGGGTCGTGTTGCGCCGTGTGAATATGCCCGATGAAACATGTTTGGCTCACGTCATTTCGTTTGAGGGCGATCGTATCAAATTTTCTAAGTTGTGACCACCCGGGTTTGGGTCAGTTCGTTTCACTTGAGGATGGCTGTATCAAATTTTCTAAGTTGTGACTGCCCCAGTGCCTTATGCTCGTTTGTGTAGCCCATTTTCCATTTTCTCCCTTGTGCCATTGGCTGGTCGGGCATGCCTTGTCACGCCATCTGAGGGCGCCAGATGAAACGTGTTCAACTCAAGTCGTTTGGTTTGAGGGTGGTCATATCGAATTTACTAAGTTGTGACCACTTGGGAGCCTTGTGCACGTTCTGGGGCTCGTTATCCATTTGCACCCTTCTGCCTTAATTTTTTCAGGCACGTCATGTTGGGCAATGTGAGGTCATCGGATGAAAAGCGTTCAGGTCGGGTCGTTTCATTTGAGGGTGACCGTATCAGACTTGCTAAGTTTTGATCGCTCAGGTCCCTTGTGCACATTCTTGCAACCCATTACCATTTTTTCTATTGCACCTTCAATTGGTTGGGCGCGATGTGTCGCACAATTTTGAGGGCGCCCGATGAAATGCGTATTGGTCATATCATTTTTTTTAGGGCGGCCATATCAAATTTGCTAATTTGTGACCACCTTGGTTCCTTATGCACGTTTGTGCGGCCCGTTTGTCATTTTCTCCCTTGTTCCTTCATTAGGTCTGGTGCGCCATGTCGTGTCGTGTGAGGGCACCCAATGAAACGTGTTTGGGTCAGGTATTTTCATTTGATGGATGCCATATAAAATTTGCTAAGTTGTGACTACTCGGGTGCCGTGTGCACATTTGTGCAACACATTTGTTTTTTTCTCACTTGTGCCTTCATTTGGTCGGGCGCGCCGTGTCGTGCCATTTAAGGGTGCCCGATGAAATGCATTCAGGTTCGATCCTTTTGTTTGAGGGAAACTATATCAAATTTGCTAAGTTGTGACCGTGCGAGTTCCTTGTGTAGGTTTGTGCAGCATGTTTTCTGTTTGTTCCCCTGTATCTTCATTCGGTCAGGTGGGCGATGTCACATCGTGCGAGGGAGCCCAATGAAACGCGTTCAGGTCAGGTCATTTTTTTTTAGGGAGTTCATATAAAATTAACTAAGTTGTGACCACCCAGGTTCCTTTTACATGTTCAAGCAGCATGTTTCCAATGCTCCCTTGTGCCTTGATTCAGTCGGGTGCGCCATGTTGCACTGTGCAAGGACAACCAATGAAATAAGTTCGAGTTGGGTCGTTTCGTTTGAGGGCAACGATATCAAATTTGCTAAGTTGTGATCACGTGGGTGCCTTGTGCACGTTCGTGTGGCCCATTTGTCATTTTATCCCATGTGCCTTAATTCGGTTGGGAGAATCGTGCCGTGACATGTGAGGGCGCCTGTTGAAATGTGTTTTGGGTCGGGTCATTTCCTTTGAGGGAAACTATATCAAATTTGTTAAGTTGGGACCGTCGGGGTGCCTTATGCATGTTTGTGCATCTCATTTTCCATTTGCTCCCTTCTGCCTTTGTTCGGTAGGGCGCGCCATGTGAGGGCAACTAATGAAACATGTTTGGGTCGGGTCATTTTGTTTGAGGAAGGCCATATCAAATTAGATAATTTGTGACCACCCGAGTGCCTTGTACACGTTTGAGCAGCCCGTTTTCCATTTAATGACTTGTGCCTTCATTCGGTTGGGCACGTTGTGTTACGCTGTGTGACGGCACCGAATGAAACACGTTCAAGTTGGGTTGTTTCATTTAAGGGAAATTGTATCAAATTTTTTAAGTTGTGACCACCTAGATGCTTTGTGCACATTTTTGCGGCACGTTTGTCAATTGCTCCCTTGTGCCTTTGTTCGGTCGGGCATGCCGTGTGAGGGTGTCCAATGAAAAGCATTTGGGTCATGTTGATTCATTTGACGGTGCTCAATGACATACATTTGGATCAGGGCATTTCATTTGAGGGCGACCGTATCAAATTTTCTATGTTGTAAGCACCTGGGTGCCATGTTGTCATGCCCCTATACCTTTGGTTTATTTCAACCACGCTACAGATGGTTGTGGCACTACCGTACTTTTTCTTCTTCTAAATACTCCAGTATATAGACTACACCTTTAGCAACACTTGTGTTACACAGCATTTTGTCACTGTCCCTGCAATCCCCATCTTACACATTGGAGGGTTGTTTCTATGACCAATACACAGTGTCATGATTTGCAAATAACATCCTTGCATCCCTTTTGATGAAGGAAACATTATTCTTGTTGACATTTCCCTAAGAAAAGCTGTAAAAATCCTTATTTTTGCCTTGGCGCGAGTAACCCTTTACCTCCTTGCACCAATCTAGAAGTTTAACATTGAGCCTGCGCCACTTGGCGCTCTGTGCCAGTTAAGCACCCATGCCAAGATATTTATGATTTTTTTTTTTTAAATAGAGGGGGAGGTTCCATTCCAACCACCTCTGGGATGATTCACTGGGAGTGGTTGAACTAAAACAACCATGGGCCTCCTCCTTTAGTTAGTAGTTTCCACCTCCCTTGGAACACTCCTAAAGGATAGGCCTCCCTTCCACCTTTGTAGGGATACCAACCTCTTCCTTTCCCTCTATATAAAAAATCCTTCTCTATTTATGAAAACTATCTGAACAAAGAGAATTATATAGCTGAAGCACTGAACTTGAAGGACTGAACTATATTTGAATTACTGAGTTTTTTAGAAGGTAGAACAAGGGAGAAATCCTTCGAGAGGGTATTTATCCCATCCGAATTCCCCGACTAGCTTTTAGATGTGCTTTGCCCAAGCCTTGCTGGAGGAGACTGCAACATTAGAGCATGGTTGTATCTCTTCTTTCTACTTATTAATATAAGTGACTATTGTCTAGTTCCTGTCTTGTGTTTTTTATTTATCGATGAAATATGACAGTCTTCTCAGACTGACTAGTAGTTTTTGGATGAAATTAGTATGTGGTATGTGGTTATAATTTTCTGATCTTTGTGTAGGTGTCCAAATGTGATAAGCGAAGGGGTTGTGACTTTCCTTTGATCAGGAGTGAGGGGTTCTCATCATCACTACGAGTGTCGACGACAGCTTTGGACCACAGGTAGGCCATATTATTCAAATCCTCTTTCATTCAAATTTCTAAGAACCTACACTCTAGCATGATTCCTTGTTACTAGACCCACCCTAGGGCTAGAGGGATCATATCTATCCGCAAAGAGGATTTACCTACATAAAAATTTGGCGACTCCACTGGGGATTAGTGTGAGTTTGTCTTTGATCTTGTTTGGTCATTTTTTGAGTTTTTGGTCTTGTTTTTTACCTTTCTGGTTGTTTAAATGTGGTTCAAACCCATGTTTGGCTATAGAGTGTCAAGATTGACCTCTTCTCTTGTGAGTTTTTCCCTTTTCTTTGGTTAACTGGCTTGGCATAGTTTTTCCCTGAATAGTCGCGTTGATTGGCGCATGTTTCTTTTGTAGCACTCGCGCCATCGCTTGTTTGGTGCTGAATACTGCTTCATAGTTGCGCCGACCCCTGTGATTTTTTGGGTGTGAGCTTTTCATGAGTTTTTGGTCAATTTTTTTTGTTTCTAGGTTATTCTTAAGAGTAATTGAAGTGTTTTGGATTGCCTTTGATTGTTGGAGGCTTTTTTTCCTTAGTTGTTTGTCCATTTCTTATTAGTGTAGCTTGTGGTCTTAGGGTTTCTGAGTTCCTTGGTGCACTGAGCCTTCTGTTTGGAGATCAATTTTCTTGATAAGTTGTCAAATTCATTCCCTGTTTAATTGCTCTTGGTCTCTTTGATCATATTGAGTATGTTCATTGGTTGAATGATCATTGCCTTTCTCGCTTGATTTTTCTTCCTCTTACTTCAAGCATCGATTGCATTGCTTGCATGGGTCATTTTGGATATTTCTCTTTGATTTGAAAAGTTTGTAGCATTGGTTTGAGTATTGTTATGTTTGTTTTATTTTGGAGGAGTCATTCCATTTCAAATTGTGCATTCGCTCTCTCAAGCTAGTGTTTAATTTTGTTTTCCATATCATTTAGTGCATTGTTTTCTCTATTGCATTAAAAAACAAAAATATTGCATTCTTTTTTCTTTGAAAATGAAACATTCCTTCACTTAATTTTCACTGTATAGGCTAGGAAAGAGTTTTGTTTTCTATAGATTGAATTAGATGCATTAGTGGATGTTTTCTCATGATTTCATTGTTCACTATTGCTTTAAAGTTTTATTTCCTTCTCGTAGATTGCTTTCATTAAAAGAAAATGGTATCCTTCTGCATGTATTTTTTCATTTAGGAAGATTTCAGATCTGACATACGTTAAGGCCTGTAAATTGAAACCTAATCCAAGATCAATGTTAAAATCTATTTCAATTAACCTAAGGCAACATTGAAACCTAACGAAATATTCTAGTGGTCTAAGTTAGAGACATGTTTCGGCATCTTAAAACCTAGTAGCTGTCGTTCGCCATCTGGCTCTAGACAACGCTAGTATAGAATTGTGCTCCCCGCACCGTCGATTATGTAAAGGGAGGACCCTCTAGGTTGCAATCCTTTTATCCATATGAATCCAAGTCTGCCGCCCTGTAACCGTGATACACCGAACACAACATTCGGGGAGACTACCTGCATGTACGTTAAGTTCTTGGTCATTTATATTTCATTTGATCACCAAGGTGTATGTGGTAGTTCACGAAAACTTGGCACACCCTCTTGCTTAGATTACCTGAGTAGTCATTTTTTATCTTTAATGACTCTTTAAATTTGAAAAGATCATCGAGCACTTGTCCTTTCATGCTCGTTCAAAATTGAAAGTTACTAGATTCATATTTTTCCTGTTTGTTAACTCTTAAAACATGAAACAACGAAGTTTGGTTTCAATGTCGTAAAATAAACTACCCACGATCACACACCCATAAAAGTTTTAGCACTTGTCTTGTTTCTGTTTGCCTCAGTTTTTTGAATCTTTGCTAGGATCTTTCTTTTTCTTTCTTGTTTTGAAGCAGTCATGGTGGTGGAACCACCGGTTTCATCATCCTCGCTCCCTTCTAGAGGTAGTCCTTTACTGAACAGTTCATTTGAAACTCCTCAGTCCTCTAGGTTTGCCAAGCTTCAGCAACCTATTCTCCATTAGATCTTACCCCTTGCTACCCAGTCTCCCGCTGACCAGCCAGTTGAGTTCAATTGGCCTCCCTCGAGTGCTTGGTCTGGTTTTGGGGACGAGGAATAATTCCCTCCTCTTATGTCAGGATCACCATTTTTAGTTGTTTTTATACCTCATATTCCTCGTAGTATTTTCGAATATCTTACGGAGGAGTCAGACATGGACACATTAGGTCCTATTGGCAGTGATGGAATTCCTGTTTCTACAGAAGAGTATCAACTTTTTCCTAAAAACACCACTCATGTGTCCGTTCAATATTCACCATTGGTGTCACTTACAGTTGGATATAGGTCCTCGGGTTATATTATTGTTGTTGTTGCATCTATGGCAGCATCTACTTCATCCAAGAGTCCGGTCCTTCCATCATTAGGACTGTCACCGACGACACCTGGTTTGTCACTTTCAGTTACATCTGTCCCATTTCAACCTACTGTCTATGCGGTTGCGTCTATGCTGGTCACTCAGTCACCAGTAAACTCAACTGAGATACCCGGTGGCCTCACTTTTGAAGAGTATCGATTGGATATTCATCAAAATAACTCTCAGGTTTCTCAGCAGCATCATGCTCCTGTTTACCCTATTTATTCAGCTCAACAAGGCCCCACTTATCAACAATGAGTTCAACCCCAAGTATTTTATTATCCTCATGGTCAATACCAACCAGTATAGAGTGCGCCTCAAGGTTCTACTTATCACCCTCAATCTCAGTTGCCATATAATCAAATGCAAGGCCACACTTACATTCCACCGCAAAATCCTCAATAAGGACCTCGATGGTATACTCAGAATCAGTATCCTCAGTATCAAAAAAATAATTCGTCTTATCTACCATATCATCTGAATCCTTCAGGTCAGAACCCATGGGGGAAGAATTTTTCTCAAATAGGATGGAATGCAAGTTTGGGTTCTTATCAAGGACCTGCTATGCCTTTTAACCGTCAACTACCATTTCTCACCACGTTGGAGTTATTAGATGTGTCAAAGTTAATGGATGATCCTATTCTTCATAACCCATATTGGCCTCCGATTCCGACTAAGATTCCTGGTGATTGTCCCAAATTTGAGGGCAAGTCCGGAGAAGACCCCCAAGCACATGTTATGACTTACCACTTGTGGTGTTCCTTTAACTCTTGGGTTGATGATTATATTCAGCTTCGTCTTTTACAACGAACTCTTACTGGTGTTGTTTCTAAGTGGTATATTGAGCTCTCTCATGGTATCTTTCAATATTTCAACTCTCTATCTATGGCATTCCTTACTCATTTTCAGTTACCAGTTCGTTATGAAGCCCAGACACATCTCCTTACCTTCTTGAAACAGGATCGGGCTACTCATATCTCGGACCATATTCATGAATGGAGACATCATCGTCACTTGATCAAGTTTGAAATTCCTGATCAACTCCTTACTCATTGGTTCACTACCTCCTTTGTCAATCATATTGCAAAGGAAATAGCCATGGGGGCATGTGTAACTGAGGAACAGGTCGTGCCTAGTACCTTGATCTTGTGTACTCTCAATCAGGCATATTGTATGATATTTTGACTGATGACCCTCGACTTGGAACTTCTAATGCAGCAGCGACCCCATCCATCGATGGTATTATTGGTTTTGTGTCTTAGACTTCATGAAAGTCTTCCTCCTCCAACCCTAGGAAGAAAAAGTCTAATTCTTCCAATGATATTGCTACTCAGTCTAGTTCGAATCCTATTAAAACCTGGGAGGTCAATTTTTTTCAGGATAATCTTGCAGATAAGACTTCTAAAGGGAAAAAGAAGGGTAAAGGAAAGACCAAGGCCAATGCCACAAAACCAGATTTGTCCAAATATCGTGTCGTTGATGGTTCACAACGTAAGCTAAAGTATCCCTGTCTAATTTTTGATTAAGAGAACTACACCAAGGACTGTCCTCAATGGTCTGAAGTGATTCAGTTTCTAAAAGGAAATTAGGGTACTCCTAATGTCCTTAAAGAACCTTTTTCGTCTCAGTAGACCCAAATGGTCGAGCAGCCTCAATCATTTGTTCCATCTAGCTCTCAAGTGTTCATGATGAATGGTTCTGCATCCATTTCTATTGCTACTCGGTCGAAAGATTATGCTGGGTCATGCTAGGAAATGGGGAAGGAGATCACTGATGGTCCTCCTCCTCCACCTATTTCTGGCCTTCTTCGAACACCTTCCAAAAGTGTTCTTCGGAAATCTTCTTATAATCCCAACGCCTGTGCTACTCAACATTACAGTATTGTTGAGGTTTTGGCACAGGCACCATCTGTGACATCAGCATTAGAAGTACTTCAAATTTGTTCGTCTTAGCAGAAAGCTTTATTATCTACCATCGGCGGGGTTGATCCTACTGATACTAGCTTTCTCGCTTTCGATCTAGAGAATCTCATCCTGCGACTTCTGCACCAGATTGCACTCATTATACAACTCATGATTAATGGTCTCGATATCCATTGAGCTGTTGTGGATGAAGGTGCATCAACCTGCGTCATGTTCGCTTCTTGCTGGAAGGCCATTAGCTCTTTGGCCCTGAATTCCTCACCCAATTCCATTGAATCATTTGATGGAAGTGACTCAAAACCTTTGGGTGTTCTGGAAAGTTTTACTATTACATTGAAAGGGAAGACAATCAATGTTGAAGTAGAAGTAGTTGATGCTAAACTCAATTACAATCTTCTACTTGGTCACAGTTGGACTCCCACTATGCTTTACGTTCTGTCCACCATCTTTCGTGTTTTAAAATTTTTGCACGACGGCAAGATTTTTACTGTCGATCAATTTTCATTCTTCACCTCTTATTCCGAGAACAACGTTCCATATGTGGATAAGATTTCTACTCCCTTCGAGAGTGTTGGGCTGCGTCTCTTCAAGGATCCAGCCCTCATGGGTATTTCTCTCCTTCCACCACCTAAGACTGTTCTAGTTAATATGATATCTCAGTCTGATGACCCGTGGATTATTCCTTCACCTAAATAGGTCAATTCATATGGAGATTCAATGCCTTTGAGTCTGATTGAAATCAATTATTGTGAACTCATTGCTTCATTGGATACTCCACCTTCTGATGGTGCTCCTTTGAGCTTGTCTCTTGACGTCTATTCTCAATCCCCCTAGCTTGGCAACTCAGACTCGACTAATCCTTTGAAAGAAGTGTTTCCTTCCGATGAAGCCATCATGGAAACCGTGTCTCTTGAAGACCTGTCATGGGATGATGGTCATCATTGTTCTTCATTTATGCCTAGCCTCGGGGCTATGTCTACTTGTGTTGAGCATTTAGCATCTCAAGCTCCTTCTCCTCTACCTAAAATGCCAATCCTGACACATGAAGTCTTTACAGAAGGAAACTTGAGCAATATCACACAAACAATTCCTATCTACATTTCTGTGAAATCGGGAATCGTCGATAACATCCATGTGGGAGTCACTTGTTCTTCAAATGAAGTCCAAGTTTACACTAGCCTTTTTCGCGAATTCTGTAATTTTTTTGACTAGTCCTACGAAGAAATGCCTAGTATTGATCCTAGTATAGTGGTGCATTAAATCCCTACCTATCCCGGTTCAAATCCTGTTCACCAGCATCTTCATCTGGTGCGCCCTAGAAAGGTTGCAGCCATTAAAAGTGAAGTTGAAAAACTTCTCATGGTTAGTTTCATTTATCCAATTCTCTTAATAGATTTGGTTTCGAACATCATTCCTGTCAATAATAAACAAGGAAATATCCATGCCTTTGCTGATTACCATGACATAAATCGAGCCTATCCTAAGGATAATTATCCTACTCCCTTCATCGATCAGATCATTGATGACTGTGCTGGGAGTGATATTTTTTCCCTTATGAATAGATTTTCTTGATATAATCAGATTAACATTCTCTAGGGTGACCAACATAAGACAGCTTTTATTTTTCCTTCGGGTACCTTCCTGTATAAGAAACTCCCTTTTGGCTTGAATAATTCCGGAGCCACATTCTAGTAAGCGATGTCTTACTCTTTTCATGACCTTCACCACATCGTTCAACCTTACCTGCATGACCTTTCGGCTCATTCAGCTAAGCGTAGGGACCATACGAACCATCTTCGTCGGATCTTTCTTCGTTCTTGACACTACAACATTTGGTTTAATCCACATAAGTGTGTTTTCTATGTTGATTTTGGTAGACTTTAGGGTTTATCGTGTCTAAAGATAGATTTTTCCTCAATCCACTTAAGGATGAGGCTATTTTCAATCTCCTCTCTCCATCCTCGTTACATTAATTGCAGATTCTGCAAGGTAAGGTGAATTTTCTCTATCGTTTTATACCAAACTATGCCAAAGTAGTTAAAGGATACACGCGACTTTTGAAACAGGACGTCCCTTTCTATTGGGATGAGATTGCTCAACAATATTTTGATGCACTCAATACATTGTTGGTCAGTGCTCCTTTGTTACATCCTCCAAATTATCATCGTGATTTTTTCCTCTATTTAGCTGCTGCTTTTAGTACAATTACCATGGTTTTGGTACAAGAAAATGATGACGGTCATGAGCATATTATTTATTACTTGTATCGTAACCATATCGATCCTGAAATGCATTATGCTCATGTTGAGAAGTTAGCACTAGTTGTAGTCCAGGCTATTCAGCCCTTTCGTCATTATATCCTTTTGCATATGGTGAATGCGATTTACAATTGCAACCCCATGACCTATATTTTTTCTCGAAAATTGTTAGGGGGGAAATAATCAAAGTGGATCGTTATCCTCCAAGAGTTCGATTTGGAATTTACTGCTTCCAAATCCAAGAAATCACTGGTTTTTGCTGATTTGATTTGTTCCCTTCCTTCCGACTCTGCCCCGTCTCATTTTGAGGACTGTATTCCTGACGATACACTTTTCTTTATCAGCACCCCCGACCCCTGGTACGGTGATATCATCATCTATCTCCAGAATTCCACATTTCGATCTAAGTTTACAAAGGATGCCCGTCGAGTTGGAGTTGATTTCGTACTCCACCGATGTTTGACCCTCGACGAAGCTGAGAAAGTATTGAATGATTGTCACAGTGGCATCTATGGTGGTCACATGTCTGGTTATGCTACAGCACAAAAAATATTTTTTGCTGGTTATTTTTTGCCTTCCATTTTCAAAGACTGTATTTTTGCAATTCGTAAATTTCATGTTTGCCAAATTTATCAACGCAAATTGTGTGCGCCAAATGTTCCTCTTCACCCTATCATTACTGTTGGTCCCTTTTCCAAATGGGGCATTGATTTTATAATGTGTAACCCTCACTCGGCTGTGGGACATACTTATATAATCGTAGCCGTGGACTACTTCACCAAATAGGCCAAATCAATGCCTACACTTGCCGTTGACGGTAAGACAATGGCTCAGTTAATTTTCAATCATATTATTGCTAGGTTTGGTGTCCCTCAAACCATCATTACCAATCATGGTTCCCATTTTCGGCATTATATGGTGGCGGAGTTGACTTCTAAGTTGGGTCTACGACATGACAACTCAATGTTGTACTACCCTCAAGCCAATGGCCAAGTTGAACCTGTGAACAAAGTTCCTGTCATAATGCTTCAGCGGACGATTGGGATCCACAAATCAAACTATCATCTCATGTTATTTTCAGCTCTTTGGGCATACCGAACCTCAGTGAAGAGTGCGTCTGGATTCACCCCGTTTCAGTTGGTTTACGGTCTGAAAGCTACTATCTCGATTGAGTGTGAAATACCTTCACTCAAGTTAGCTGTGGAATTACTTCCAAACAATTCGCTAGAAGAAGAATGTCTCCTTTACTTATAGAGGTTGGATGAAACTCATTGCTTAGCTGCTTTGGTCATCGAAGCACAAATGACGCAATTCAAAGCTCATTTTAACCAATCAGTTTCTCCTCCTTCCTTCAATGAAGGAGATCTCGTCCTCATGTATGACCAAGCTCATGATAAGCTGGGGGTAGGTAAATTTCGACCTGTGTGGCATGGGCCCTACATCATTAAACATGTGTTGAAAAATGGGGCCAGTGAGCTAATTGACTACGAAATCCATCCTCTTGAACAACCCAGAAATGGGATATATCTCAAAAAATATTATGCATGAGTCATTTATGCATACCAGGTGTACATAGGTGTTTTTTTTCATTTTTGTACATGTTTTTTGGTTTGGTGTGCTTTGCGAGAATTTTCCTGCTTATTGGGTCTTGCTTATTGTGCAGATGTCTATTACCCCTTATGTCGGTTTCGCGGATGGTTCTTCCCGCAGTACCAGGAATTTGTCTTCGGCAGTTTGGGTAAATTATAATCATGTTGGTGAGTTGATAGACCTACAAGGTATTTGTGTAGGATGAACTACATACAATTTTGTTGAATATAGTGTTGTCATTGAGCTATTAACCAAGGCAATTAACCTAGGCATACATGCATTGCTTGTAAATATAGATTCACAGTTTGTTGTTCTGCAACTCAATAATCATTATTCGGTTAGAAATCCGCACATTCTGAGATTTTATTTACATATTCATTTGTTGGAAAGACATTTTGATTTCATTACTTATCAACATATTCCTAGACGAATGAACACAATTATTGATACAGTGGCTAACATTATATTAGATAGACATTTTCATAATTTGTAAAAGCATCATCATATGTAAAAGATCCATGTAAGGAAATAGATGTATATATATATCGCATGTTTTCAACTGTGTGCATCATAGCATCAAAAAATATATGTATGTTTCTGTTACATCCCAAGACATCATGTCTCGCAAAATATGCAAATAAAATAAACCTAGGTGTCTAATCAACATGGTGCTTGTGATAACATGTCACAGCTTGTACTATTGGCCTCAGCAAGCAGTGAATTAAGTTGGGCACCCCTACGGTATGCCTCTGGTAGGCACGAGGAACATCATCAAAATGTGCATAATCTAAAACTCCTCGGGTGATCCCCTCTAGGTTGTGCACTATCTCGTCTTCCTCGTCGCCCTCACCCTGAGGGTAGAAATCGCCAAGGATTCGCCTCGATATTGGTGACATATCGACAGGTCTCTCTCAGCCAACATATACATCACATGGATTTAATGTCAGAATATACATAAATAAACAAAAAAATCATACTACTCATAAAATTCAAAAATTGAGTCTTACCCAAATCTTCATCCCAATCTTCTCCCTCTGGGAGTGGGAGGTGTTAGTGTCAGTTTTGTCATACTTCCATAAATGATCAAATTTTCTCTTTTGCATTTGCATAGTAGGAGTCCCGTACCATAAATTTTCATCATTCCATTAGGTCATGGATTCATTGATGGTAGTGGTCCTTCATTAGTTTTCCCTCATGTGAAACTTGTTGATTCTCCTCTCTATGGTCTTCAGTCATGATTCACTTTCACTCCGTAAATCATTTTATTAGGTCATAGGGTTGGTATCATTAGGTTCTAGGGTCTCATCATGGTCAAATTAATGAGTCAAGTGTTAATAAGTATCAGCAATGTCATGAGAAGGTCAAATAAACTCAAAGGCACAATATTTGGAAAAATCGAAGAGTTTTTCTATTAAGCTTAATGTAATTTTTACCTCAAAACATGTTTTGAGGTGAAAACATGATACTTTGCTTTTATTATCATTTATTATGTAATTTTATGTTTTCATATGTAATAATTTGGGCTTCAGAAGCTATTATCTCTACATAGCCACCACCCTACTTTTCAAAGGTGTTTTCCATAGTATTTTTAGTGTAAAATCATGTTCTAAGTATGCTCATTAGAAGGAGCCCATAAAGAGCTTTCCAACGATATATTATACTCTCAAAACTGAGTCTTGGATTGGAAGATATGCCTAAGTGAATGAAAGCCCCCCAAAAGCCTAACTTTACCCCTTTTCTCATTTGGTCCCTTAGACTTTACAACTTCTGCCTTTTCATATAATTTTAAAGTTTTTCTACTGATTCAATCACAACTCCCTTTCCCCCGATCCGATCACACCATCACATCGCATAATCCTGATCGACTCACCTCCGATCGAAAACTTCCGATGCGATTGTGTCTAGACTGTTGATTTTATCAACGATCTGACGACCCTCATTCAGTCGCAATCTCCTGATCGCATCACAACTTTGTTGCATTTTTATCCCCGCTCCCATGACTTCTTCCGATGTGATTCACTCTCACTGACGCGCTCCCCCGATTTCATCTCTACTGTTGATCCACCCTTCCGATAGGATGGCTCACAAATTCATCGCACCATCACAATTGGCATTTCCCATAGCACTTGCTCCTACTCCATTTCTCCGCCAATTTGCGATTGTGATTCCCCCCCGGTCCCACCATAAATCCTTCCACCCGTTTCAAACAAAAGGGGGTTTTCCCTTTGTAAAAAGCAATGAATCGATTTTAAATAATTTCTTAAGTCATTACATCACATCGTATGTTACCACCGTGCCATGTTTTAAACCTCTGCTTCCCTTCCCTGCCAATTTTCGATTGCAATTTTTCCCTGATCCCACTATAAAGCCCATTCGCCATCGCATCGCAATGTTTTCATCGCATCGCTTCATTGTGTAACACACCTGCTCCCCTCCTGATTTGCGATTGCAATTTGCGATCAAAATTTGGGCCCACCTCCCTTTCCCCTCGCTCTTTTTCAATGAAAAAGGGACTTTCTTCATTAAAAATAACATTCACTTCATATTGGTTTCAAAGGCATTATTTCTTCGACAAAGGGATTTTTTACGAAGAAAAAGAAACGATCAAGGCCGTGACCTAATTATGAACACAGAAACATCTACAGCAGCGATGAAAAAGGGATTTGTTCTTTAGGCTACCTCTTTTCCTTCATTGGGTATGATAGAAAATTTCTCCAAGGCAGTCAAATGTATTGCTCCTCCTTTTCAGGGGCATATTGTTGGTATTTTTCTTATATTTATATTTCTATTCCAAAACTGGTGAAACAACTCCTTCTTCTATGGTTCTACCCCCCTCAAATTCTATCTATGTAATGTAATTCTTCATCATTTGTAAGGGGGGGTCACAGTGGGATAACGTTTGAAACATTGAGTACGCTCTACACTCCATTTGTAACAGTTTGGCAGGGAATTAATAAAGAAATGAAGCACTAATTTATGGGATCCCTTTGGTATGGATTTTAGCACTGTTATTTCTTTTGTGATCATTTGTTAATTATTATGTTTGCCATTCATTCATTCATATTTCTGGTTGAATTTTTTCAAGATAGATAGGTAGAATCCATTATATAATGCTCTGTCTTCGGAAAATCATCCAATACTTTATGTTTTCTGTTGTTTTAAGAGGATCCATCTCCTATGCCCTTTTCAGTTTCTCAGCAGTCTTATACACTTCATCATTATTAAAACTAAGTTGTTAAAATCTTGCCTACCTTTCCCCATAAAATACCCTGTATCTCTGATTTAATTCCCCAGTTTCAAATTGCCCAACCTCATATGTTCATAAAACCTTGAAAAATTTATTAAAACATTATGAGTTTAATATACCTAGCCTAAAATCAGTTTTTATTTATGCTTCATTGAATATTTTTCATGGATAAAGCCCTCTCCTGACCATGTAGGGCTAGCTACAAGGCTGAGCGTGGTTTTAGGTTACCCTTTTAGCCTAAGGTTCAAATTAGGTGCTAACTTTTCCTGGCGACTCCACTGGGGAATATTTAAAACAAAAGACTAATAACCCCAGTAATATCTTCCATACAGATTCTTGAACTCTGGATGATGAGGTTCAGAGTTTAGTAGGCTGAAATAAAACATTGTAAAGTAGAAATTTGACCACACTGGCTTCAAGAAAATACATCAGGGCCCATCCTGATCCAAATCCTCCTCCTATATTTGAAAATCCTAATCTCATTCCAAGAATAATTAGAATACAATAAGGTTCAGTAAGCCCTAGACCTATTTTCAGATCCCATACCTGGCCCAGCGAGTGGTTGTTTGTAGAAGACCTCTCTTTTTATGAATGTTTTGAGCTTTCTTTGTTCATAAATAAATCAAAAACTGCACTTGATGACACAGTTTTAGATCCATAATTTCTTATAGATATCGAAGTTCAAAGGGAAAACACATCAGTTGATGATTATATTTTGAATTCCCCTCAGACATCTATCACTATAACCAATATCCCTGAGCCTTCAGAGTTATCAGAAATAGCATTTCCTGCCCTTAATTCATCAACATTTCCATCAATTTCAGAAGTCAATTCTCAGCTTCCGACTCCTCCATCAACAACTCCCTTGAATCCTAGTAGCACAAACGTTGTTGTAAATCCACCTTGAGTCATGGCTGCTCGGTATGCACCCCTGGTTTTACCTCAGAATCTGAATGATATGCCTACTAATTATTAAAGTAAAATATCTATTTTTTATGCCACTCAAAGCATCACAGTCCAGCAGCATGTTGATAAGATGAATGACTTCTTTGACCTTCATGAGGTAGAGGCAGAAAATGTGACCACGATATTTTTTTTCCAAAGTTTTGGAGGTGAAGTTTGAAAATGGTTCAGAGCCTTACCAGCAGGCTCTATCCACACCTTGTAGGAGCTACATACACAATTATTAGACCGGAGGGAGGTAAATAAAAACCCACTCCAAATCTTGTTTGAGTTTGAAAATATTAAAAGGAAGGTGGCTAAAAGTGTACAAGATTATTGTGTGAGATTTAATGTTGTGTATAATGCAATTCCGGCCAGCCTAAAACCCCCCATGGGGTTATATTTACTCAAGTTTCCATATGGTTTCGATGTTGATATGGCATTTCAGCTAAGAGAACGAGATCCTACCACACTTGAAGATATGCAGAAAATAGTTGTGAGCGTAGAAGCGAATTTGCTGTCTAGAAGAGCGTGGACAAGGGCCGAAAAGAGAGTAACTATGAAAGAAGAAGCCTCTCCTTCAGACAGTAATATGGATACTTTGATCCGAAAAGTGGAGAAAATGGTTAATCGGTTGACTATTTTAGACAGACCTGAAGCACAAACTAGGAATCCGAATTTCAGAGGACAGCAATAGCCACAATTCTGAATTAAGAAAAGGGAGCATAAAGCACAGGACCAAACAACACAAAAATAGCAGATCAGAACCCCTTTGTAGCAGAATTATGTTCAGGGAATGGAAACAGATGATGATGATGATCCTGTAGTTGAAGCTAACCATTTTTTCACTACCGATGGTGCGCCTATCTTTCTCACAGAAGACAAAGAGTATATAGTGATTCCAGACACTCGAAGGGATGAAGATTTCATATTGGAAAATGATGTAGTGATAGAGGAAGAGTCTGATGATTATCAACGAGGATATATGAATGCTTTGTTAGCGCAACACAAGCAGTATTCTTTGAGGGGCAGAGATGTGCCAATTAATCCCATTCAAAAAAGGAAAGAGCTACAATCAAAAAATGACTCCTCAAACACCCAAAGGAAAGGGAAAGAGCCTACTGGTCCCTCTCCCACCAAGGCATCCTCAGCGATTAACATTGAAAATGAAAAGAACTATCATAGCATAGCAAAGGAGCAAGTGGAGAAGAAATATCCTTCCATCAAAGAGGTATAAAAAGTTCCATATTTTAATTTAGAAAATGAAATTGCTAAGCTGAAGCTGTCCATGCCCTTGACTGAGTTGGTAAAAAATAGCACTTATAAACATCAGGTATCTAGACTGTTGAAAATAGACCCTATATCAAATATGGTAAATGTTGAAGATGACTATCCTGAACCCATTTTTGGTCCAGCCATAGCAGGTCAGTCAGAAGAAAGTGAAGTTCCTCCCTTCTACTTGAGTCTTAGATTGCATGAGTTCATTTTACATAATGCTATGTTGGACTCTGGAGACTTGCATAACTTGATGCCAAAAGACATTATGGAGAATTTGGGTGTTGACATTACCCGCAAATACCATGATTTGTATTCCTTTGACTCCAGTAGGGTCCATTGTATTGGTCTTATTAAAGACTTGGTAGTATCTTTAGATCAAATCCCAGCCAAGAATGTTTTGATGGATGTGGTTTTTGTCGATGTTACACCACAGTTTGGAATGCTTTTGTCCAGGTCATGGAGTGCAAAACTGAAAGGAACCATACAAATTTATTTCTCTTATGCCACCATTCTGATGTTCAGTCAGTTGAGAAAAATATACACGGAGAAGAAAATGAAATACATGATCACTAGTACAGAAAAGCTAGTTAATCATCCCATTAATGCAGTCCACATGGATTTAGAGTCATTTGTATTGTATTTAGATGGTGGTTTGAATGATGAAAATGTTTAGTTGGTAGAATTAGATGAGGTACCTAAAATTTCAGAAAATTTTAGGGAAGTCCTTAGACAGGAAAAAGATAAAGCAGCAAGCACTTCTGAGCTTCCTGCCTGCCAGCAGCAAAAGGAAAATGAACAGCACAAGAGTGTAGAAATTAGTAAAAATAAAGTAGAGAAATAAGTGAAATTTCAGCATATATAAGAATAAGAAGAAGGACTATGGAGCATGGAATTTGATGGAGTTGTTGGTAAGGACAGTGCTGGTATAGGAATATGGATTCGGAGCCCTGTTTTCCAGCCTGAAAAGGTTCCTAGTAATGTTAGAGTATGTGCTTACAAATTGGATTTTAACTGCTCTAACAATGAAGCAGAGTATGAAGCTTTGATTGCAGGTTTGAAAATTTTTAAGAAGCTAAAGGCAAAGAGGATTTCTATCTATGGAGATTCAGAGTTGATAATAAAATAGGTAAAAGGAGAGTATCAAGCAAAACATCCGTGATTGAGGGCCTACAGAAATGTAATCCTAGACATCTTGAGGATTTTTTCTGACTATACTTTGACAACAATACACCGAATGCAGAATCTTATTGCAGATTCCCTTGCCACTATTGTAAGCAATTTGAAGATTCCAATGAATTCCAGCAAAAAATTTGAAATTTATGTCAAACATCGGCCTGCTGTTCCCAATAATTTAAGGAATTGACAAGTGTTTTGGGATGACAATGAAATCAATGCTTTTTTGTAGAGTGAAGAAAAATTCAAGGATACTCCTATAGAAGGTGATTATGAGGTCGATGATCAAGAAATTGAAACAAATCAGATGGACATATTGCATCTAAAAGACAATGTAATTCCTAGAGGTCTCATACCTTTAGAGGAGCTTTTTTATCAAGATGATGTTGCGAAGAAACTGAGTTTGGTGCCTACTGATAAAGGAGTTGAAGATGTTAATCTTGGAACAGCTGACAAGCCTAAGCTTGTGAAGTTATAAAAAGCCCTATCCCCTGAGGTAAAGGAACAGTACGTTAAATTATTTTCTGAATTTTCTGATGTGTTTTCATGGGATTTTTCAGATTTGAAGGTGTATGAAAAAAATATAATTCAACATACTATTCCGATCAAGCTGGATTAGAAGCCATTTAGACAGAAGTTGAGAAGGATCAACCCAAAGCTGCTGCCATCCATTGAAAAATAGGTAAACAGATTGTACAAGGCTGGTATCATTGTCCCAATTATATTTTCTGATTGGATTTTGAATTTGGTCCCGGTACGTAAAAAGACAGGAGAGATAAGGTTGTGTATAGATTTTGAGAATCTGAATAGAGCGTCCTTGAAGGATAACTATCCACTTCCGATGATGGACCATATTCTACAAAGAGCAGTTGGAGCATAAAGGATGTCACTACTCGATGGTTACTGAGGCTATAATCAAATCTTGGTGCATGAAAAATATCAATACAAAACTGCCTTCACAACACCTTGGGGAACTTTCCAGTATGCCAAAATGCCATTTGGTTTGAAGAACACTGGAGCCACTTTCCAGCCAGCAATGGAAATTTCTTTTGCCAATGAAAAGGATGTTTTTTGGTTGTTCATTTAGATGATATGACAGTGTTTTCTGGTTCTAATGATGACCATTTGCACCACTTGAGGATTGTATTTCAGCGATGCAGAAAGTTTGGAATTTCTCTTAATCCGAAGAAAAGTCTATCTGCTATGGATGAAGGAAAGCTTTTGGGACATATCATCTCTAAAGACGGTATCCGCATCTATCCTTCAAGAGTGGAGGCGATTCAACACATAGACCTCCCACATAACAAAAAGGAGATTCAGGCATTTAATGGTAAGATGAACTTCTTGCACAGATTTATACCCAATTTGGATGAACATTTACGAGAAATGACTAATATGTTGAAGAAGGATAGTATTGTCAAATGGAGCGAGGATGCTATCAAGTCTTTTAATCTAGTAAATTTTTCCCTGTCCAATGCCCCAGTATTGATTAGTCCTGATTATACTCAAGATTTCATTATATTTTAATTTTCATCGGAGCATACCATGGCTACGGTATTGATGCAAAAGAGACATCAGATTGAACATCCCATTGCCTTTTTCAGTAGGACCATTCGAGATGCTTCCTTGCAGTATAATATCATTGAGAAACAAGCATTGGCTCTTATAAAATCATTTAAGGATTTTAGCGTATACATTCTGCATTCACATACTATAGCATATGTTCCTAATGCAGCAGTGAAAGAGGTCCTGATGCAAACTGATCGAGAGGGAAGAAGAGGTAAGTGGATAACAACAATGTTGGAATATGATTTGGAGATCAAACGCGCAAATTTAATTAAAGGACAAGGTTTAGCAAAACTAATGGAAAAATCCAACCTGCGCACCCTGGATATAAATCTCATAGTAGCAATGTCAGAGGATGAGGATCATGGTCCGCTAGTTCTGGTTTCAGATATTTTTCTACAATCCCCATGCTATTCAGACATAGTTAATGTTCTTCAGCATCTTTCACCATCTCCTGGGATGTCTAGAAGCAAAGGTATATGACTAAAAATTAAGTCTGCTAAATTCTGTATCTTAAACAGTGCTCTTTATTGGAAAGATCTAGGAGGTATCCTGCTTAATTGTTTGGTTGAAGATGAGGCTCAGCAGGTGATGCATGACTTTCACGAAGGTGATTGTGGTGGTCATTTGTTTTCGAAAAAAAAACCCAAAAAATTATTGAGAGTAGGATATTATTGGCCCACTTTATTTTTAGATTTGTATAAAACAATGATGAGTTGCCATGAGTGTCAAATTTTCCAAGGAAAAAGGAAACTACTTCCTCTTCCTTTGAAACCAGTTCAAGTAAATGCTCCTTTTCAGAAGTGGGGACTCGATTTCATAGGGGAAATCAATCCCGCGTCATCAACACAGCATCGATGGATCTTGACAAGTACTGATTACTTCACCAAATGGATCAATGCCATTCCAGCAAGGCAGGCCACGAATACGATAATAATTCAATTATTAGAATAAAATATCTTGTCTCGCTTTGGTTGCACTCACAAAATCATAACAGATAACGCAACAACGTTTAGACCCAAGAAGATGGTGGAATTCTGCAATAAATGAAATATTTTGTTGGGCCATTCAACAACATACTACCCACAAGGCAACAGCCTGGCAGAATCATCAAATAAATCTCTGATAAACATAATCAAGAAAATGTTGGAAACAAATAAGAGGAAGTGGCATCAAAATATCATCGACGCATTATGGGCAGATAGATTCAGCAGCAAGAAATACATAGGTATGTCACCATTTGAATTAGTTTATGGCACCGATACTATGTTTCCTACATCACTTATAGTTCCAATCATGAGACTATTTCAAGGGGCTGGCAGCGAAGAGGATGATAATCAGCGAAGGATCAATCAAATGATCCATCTTCAACAAACACGAGAGGAACTTTCTCATAATGCTATCCAGTTGTAGAAGAAGATAAATAAAATCTATGACCATAAATCCAAAGAAGAAAAAATTCAATTAGAAGATGTGGTGTTGAGATGGGATGCATGAAATGAGGACAAAGGGAAGCATGGTAAGTTTGATAACCTATGGAAAATACTATATAAGATTTCAGTGTACAGGGGACATAATGCTTTCTTGCTCACAGAGATCGACGACCAAGATTGCCCTAGAGGGCCAGTGAATGGTAGGCTCTTGAAGCACTACCAATTTTGAAAGAATGGATCCAAATTTATCTCACAGTCATTGTATATACCATACCATCGCTGGTCAGATTTCAAGTATAGAGTCATTGAAGTTTGGGGCCCGAGGTGAAGGCTATAAAACTTCAATGATATGTGTAAGGTTTTCTGGTTTTAATTTAGTTTTAAGTCATAGTTGAGTCAGAGTCAATCTGCATTGTGTCAGTTTTCAGTATTTTGACCATATTTTCCCAATGGATAAGGCTACTTGGTCTACGGTGTTCTTGGCACCTCCAAGGAGCTACCCTCCCCATTGGATCCAATGTTAGTGTCAGTTTTGTCATACTGCCATCAATGATCAAATTTTCTCTTTTGCATTTGCATAGTAGGAGTCCCATACCATAAATTTTCATCATTCCATTAGGTCATGGATTCATTGATGGTAGTGGTCCTTCATCAGTTTTCCCTCATGTGAAACTTGCTGATTCTCTTTTCTATGGTCTTCAGTCATGATTCACTTTCACTCTGCAAATCATGTTATTAGGTCATAGGGTTGGTCTCGTTAGGTTCTAGGGTCTCATCATGGTCAACTTAATGAGTCAAGTGCAAATAAGTATCAGCAAGGTCATGAGGAGGTCAAATAAACTCAAAGGCATAGTATCTAGAAAAATCGAAGAGTTGCTCTATTAAGCTTAATGTAATTTTCACCTCAAAACATGTTTTGAGGTTAAAACATGATACTTTGCTTTTATTATCATTTCTTATGTAATTTTATGTTTTCATATGTAATAATTTGACCTTCAGAAGCTGATATCTCTACATAGCCACCAAATTGCTTTTCAAAGGTGTTTTCCATAGTATTTTTAGAGTAAAATCATGTTCTAAGTATTTTCATCAGAAGGAGCCCAGAAGGAGCTTTCCAACAATATATTATACTCTCAAAACTGACTCCTGGATTGGAAGATATGCCTAAGTGAATGAAAGCCCCCAAAAGCCTAACCTTACCCCTTTTCTCATTTGGTCCCTTAGACTTTACAACTTCTGCCTTTTCATATAATTTTAAAGTTTTTCTACCGATCCAATCACAACTCCCTTTCCCCCAATCTGATCACACCATCACATCGGATAATCCCAATCGACTCACCTCCGATTGAAAACTTTCGATGTGATTTCGTCTGGACCGTTGATTTTATCAATGATCTGAAAACCCTCATTCAGTCGCAATCGCCCGATCACATCACAAGTTTTTTGCATTCCCAAATTTTTCCCTGCTCCCATGACTTCTTCTGACATGATTGACTCCCGTTGACGCGCTACCCCCATTTCATCTCTACCATCGATCCACCCTTCTGATCGGACGACTCACAAAGTAATCACACCATCACGATCGGCATTTCCCACAACACTTGTTCCTCCTCTACTTCTCTGCCGATTTGCGATTGCGATTCCCCCTCGATCCCACCATAAAGCCTTCCACCCGTTTTAAACAAAAGTGGGTTTTCACTTTGTAAAATGCGATGAATCGATTTTAAAGAATTTCTTAAGTCATTTCATCACATGGCATGTTCCCACCATGCCATATTTTAAACCTCTGCTTCCCTTCCCCACCGATTTGCGATTGCAATTATTCCCCGATCCCACTATAAAGCCCATCCCCCATCGCATCACTCTATTTTGTAACACACCGGCTCCCCTCCCGATTTGTGATTGTAATTTGCGATCGCAATTTGGGCCCACCTCCCTTTCCCATCACTCTTTCTCAATGAAAAAGGGAATTTCTTCATTAAAAAGCAGATTCACTTCATATTGGTTTCAAAGGCATTATTTCTTCGGCAAAGGGATTTTTGATGAAGAAAAAGAAATGATCAAGGCCATGAGCTAATTATGAACACAGAAACATCTACAACAGTGATGAAAAATGGATCTGTTCTTCAGGCTACCTCTTTTCCTTCATTGGGTATGACAGCAAATTTCTCCAAGGAAATAAAATGTATTGCTCCTCCTTTTCGGGGGCATATTGTTGGTCTTTTTCCTATATTCATATTTCTGTTCCAAAACTGGTGAAACAACTCCTTCTGTGGTTCTACCCCCCTAAAATTTTGTCTATTTAATGTAATTCTTCATCATTTGTAAGGGGGGGTCACAGTGGGATAACGTTGGAAACATTGAGGACACTCTGCGCTCCATTTGTAACAATTTGGCAGGGAATTAATAGAGGAATGCAGCACTGATTTATGGGATCCCTGTGGTATGGATTATAGCACTGTTCTTTCTTTTGTGATCATTTGTTAATTTTTATGTTCATCATTCATTCATTCATATTTCTGGTTGAATGTTTTCAATATAGATAGGTAGAATCCATTATATAATGCTCTGCCTTGGGAAAATCATTCAATACTTTATGTTTTCTGTTGTTTGAAGAGGATCCATCTCCTATGCCCTTTTCAGCTTCTCACCAGTCTTATACACTTCATCATTATGAAAATTAAGTTGTTAAAATCATTCCTACCTTTCCCCATAAAATACCCTGTATCTCTAATTTAATTCCACGGTTTCAAACTGGCCAAACCCATATGTTCATAAAACCTTCAAAAATTTATAAAAACATTCCGAGTTTATTATACCTAGCCTAAAATCAGTTTGCAGTTATACTTCATTGAATATTTTCATGGAGAGAGCCCTCTCCTGACCTTGTAGGGATAGCTACAAGGCTGAGCATGGTTTGAGGTTACCCTGATTTGCCTTCTTTCAGCCTAAGGTTCAAATTAGGTGCTGACAGGAGGTTCAGGTCATCAGTGAAATCTATGCCAGAGTAGGTCCAATCCTCCACAACAATTAGTTGTGAACGGAGCCAATCAAAAAATTCAGGCCTCCAAGACATCTGTTGTCTGCCCACTGCCCTTGGCATCAGTGCTGCCCATTAGGCCATCCGTGGTTCTCTCGCTAGTGGATTCGGAACTATGACCTCCTGTCGCTGAAAAATTGGTAATCATTCAAAGAAGAACGATACCAGGATGGATCCATAAAAAAATTGTTTCAGTTTGGTCTTTTTACATTTCGTTAATTGGCGCAACATTTTTATGGTCACGGCCTTTCCCGAGTTGTAGAGGGTTAAAGCCATGTTGTCCATAGCAAGAAGCAACCTTTTTTTTGTTGCTTTGTGCAATGCTTGTGATCTTGCAGCACGTGTGATGGTATGCAATACCACAAGTAGTGTCAAATCTAGGATATTTTATATATCAACTTTCCCACTACCGAATCCTTTCTGTGCTCCTCAAAATACCCTCCCTATCACCATGGTCATGTTTTCCATGCAGGGCCGAGTGCTAGTTAGGAGTGGTGTTGCACCTCTCCATGATAATCCTGTAATGAAGTACATGTCGGAAACCTAAATCTCAAGTTCTTGATCCCGTAGGATGAAATTCCCTTGATTTTCATCCCATATACTGATAACATATCGTAGCAATTCTGGTTGGGCTCGAAGACATGGTGTTAGAAAGAATTTTTTCAAACCATAGTTTCTGAGGGCTTCCATAACTCCCTCATTTTCCATGGCTAACTCATATTATTCACTATGTTCCCGTTCTTTCCATTCAATAACCATTTTGTTCCTTTCTCCCCGCAAACACACACATATGATTGGCATTAGTCAATAATCATCCTTGAATTTGTAAAAAATTGGGACATTTGGTATGTATTATTACTTGAAATTGGTTTGCACCGTGTGCGCGACTGTTTAAATGGGTGCACCCTAGTGTAAAAAATAGGCGGTTGGCGCGACTCCATGCCCAAAACCCGCGCCAACCATGCAGCCCTAGTTTTTACAATTTCTCCTCCCAAATTCAAAATTGACAAATGCAGGAAGCAAGAAATAACTTAAAATGACAAGAGGGATCTCAGCTCTTACCTAGAGTTGACGGATTTGTAATTTATGTATTGGATTGGCCACTATTGTTGCCGCAAGATTGCATAGTAAAATGGGTAAAAATTACTCCACAAGAGGTAAAAAGTGAAAAGTAATTATTTTTTACCATTTTTGGCTTTTTATAACTTTTTCACAACCCTAATTAGGTTTTAATGCATGTTTTTCGATTATTTTATTGTATTATTTTCGAAAAATATGTTTTACACATGTCTCTTGTGCAACAATAGGTTTTTCATGTGACAATGATGAAGTAACGAGTTATATTTTATACCTTTTCGGACTCAGTAAAAACATGAAAAGGTCACTACTGGAGTCATCTTTCAACTCTTTTCTCACTCTCTAAAATTGAAAAGATTGCTGAGGCAATTGTCATTTTTGAACTTGTTAAATGGCTACGAAACGATATCTACCCAGTATATGTTTACCCCTTTTTCGGGCTAGGAAAGATTATTTACGAAAAAGGAATACCTTAGCCTATCGCGACTAAAAGGTTCTCTCAGAAACAGTTTTCTACCTTTTCGGATCCGAGAGACTACATACGAAAAGGGACTGCTGAAGTTTTCTTTTTGGCCTTCTTTTCAAACTCTCTAAGCATGAAAATATGTCGAGTTATCCCTTTGTCAGACTCGTTAAATCTTGATGACATCAGACTTCATCACCATGACATTATTTGAGTTCCTCCTTCCTAGGGCTCGTAAAATGTACTAGGATGGGTTTGTCTGAAGGACAAACTTATAATGCAAGCATATGCTATCCCCTTCAAGGTTTTTTTCAAAAATAATTGGGGTACTCATCAGAAATGGTGGGTGAAAATGGAACCATAATTTAGTTGGCAGTATGTCGCTCTTGAACATGGAACTTGTCTGCATTCGTTTCGGGTTGGGGACATCTCATTTCGTCATTCTTGCCTCCATGGGTTTGGGTAATATTTTTTGGCCTCTCACTCATTATTTTCCATGTCATCATGACCTCATATCCTTTAATGTAAAATACTGCCAAATCTAGTGTCGTGCTACTGATATGTTCAAGAGAAGTTTTCCTCTGCAATTTTTTCAACCTCCCTCTAATTCCCTGTTGGTCCTAATTCAAAAACATCATATTCCTTTGTCTCGTTTCGATGATGTGGGTAACATTATGGCCCTCCTTCGACCAGGTCACTTCCTGTCGACTTTAGCTCATTATCCAGGAATCTGATCTAGAGACTCCTTTCCGGTACCTTGGAGCTTGCATGCTTTAATGGTAGGTTCTTCGCATTCCACACAAGGTCCACATCATTGGCCTTCGATCGATTGACTCTGCGGGTGTTCGATGCCAGACCACTGTTCACATTCCATGGATTGACTCTTTTTATTGGATGACTACGACCATACCTAAGTCTACTTGTTGATCTTTACTACTCGATGGTTGTGTCCATACTTAGATCTCAGTTTTTATATACTCAATTATGGATGGCTATGCCCATGCCACATGTTCATATATCAGATATATCAGTTGTATTTGTAATTTTAGGTTTTCTAACATTGGTGTTTCATTTGAACACATTTTCATAAAGCATTTCACCCATCCCTCTCCCTTGGACATCATGCTTTAGGAGGCATTTGTTACATAGAATTTTGTCACTGTCCCTGTAATCCCCAACTAGCACATTGGAGGGTAATTTCTGTGACCAATACACAGTTTCATGCTTTGAAAATAACATCCTTGCATCCATTTTGATGAAGGCAAAATTCTTCTTGTTGACATTTTCCTAAGAAGAGCTGTAAAAATCCTTATTTTTTCTTTGGCATGAGTAACCCTTTACCTCCTCGCACCGACCTGGAAATTTAACACTGAGCCCATGCCACTTGGCACTCTGTGCCAGTTAAGCACCCCTTCCAATCTATTTATGAAATTTTTTGTAAAAATAGAGGCGGAGGTTCCATTCCAACCACCTCAGGGATGAGTCACTGGGAGTGGTTGAACTGAAACAACGAAGAGCCTCCTCCTTTAGTTATTAGTTTCCACCTCCCTTGGAACACTCCTAAAGGACAGGTCTCCCTTCCACCTTTGCAAGGATCCCAACCTCCTCCTTTGCCTCTATATAATCAAGCCTTATCTCTTTATGAAAACTAGCTGAACAAAGAGAATTATACAGCGGAAGAGCTAACTTGAAGGACTGAACTATAGCTGAATAACTGAGTTATTGAGAAGGTATAAGAAGGGAGAAATCCATCGAGAGGGTCTTTATCCCATATAAATTCCCTGACGAGCTTTGAGATGTGTTCTGCCCGAGCCCCGCTAGAGGAGACTACAACGTCAGAGCATGGTTGTATCACTTCTTTCTACTTATTAATATAAGCGACTATTGTCTGGTTCCCATCTTGTGTTTTGTATTTATCAAATACAATATGCTAGTATTCTTTAACTGACTATTAGTTTTTGGATGAAATCAGTATGTGGTATGTGGTTATCGTTTTCTTATCTCTGTGAAGGTGTCCAAATATGATAAGTAGAGGAGTTGTGACTTGCCTTCGTTCAGGAGTGAGGGGTTCTCATCACCTCTATGAGTGTCAACGATAGTTTTGGACCATAGGTAGGCCATGTTATTCGCATCCTCTTTCATCCAAATGTCCAGGAACCTACACTCTAGCATGATTCCTTATTGCTAGACCCACCATAGGGCTAGAGGGATCGTCTCTGTTCGCGGAGAGGATTTACCTACATAACAACCTGTTAATTTAGTTAATAAAATGTTCTTTCAATATGTAGAAATAAACATAAACATCATTACCATACCACATGTATGCTCATACATACAAGGGAGGGGCAACTCCTTGTTAATAATGAGTCCGCCCAATAATAGGTTTCATAAATACGAAATAATAAGTTCCAATCCAGAAGAAGACACTTTTTCTCCTTGGAAAGGCAAGTTAGGCTTTTGACCAAGCTTCAAGACTTTTAAACCATCAAAATAGCCTAAAAAAATCATTTACAACATCAGATTTTCACCTTGGGAATTTTCTACACATACTGCCCAAGTGCTACCTGGTCACTCAGGTCACTGGGGTCGGCACTGAAAATCAGTTCAGACCATCCCACGATTTCCCTTTGTGTCCAATCCACCTCCCAACTATATGGTTAGATGTAACCCATCAATACGAACCTTTTGCAAATTACTTCACTCAATTCCAGCCTACGATGCTCCCGGAATGGCTTCCAAACTGTCATTAAGTTCGTACAGAGATGCCTTGCGCAGACCCGGCCGGCCTGTGGATGACTTACAGAAGTCCTGCATGTCCATCGTCCGTATCACCCAGCATGTTTCTTGACTTGACCCGTCTGTGGTGCGGATGCCCTGCGTAAGTTTTCCGAATGCCCTGCACGTTCAGAGCACAACTCAACCCACGCTTGCCTTCCTTCACCGTTGATTTTCTTTTCCACCAATGAGTTGTTGGCTAGCTCATGGAGTTCAATACCTCTACTTGATTTTTAGATGTTCGTTGGATGATCCATTGATGAGTTTCCTTCATCGTCCGAACACCTATTAATACACGTACTAAGTGTGCGTTTGGGGTGTCATGGGTCACTTAGTGGACTCGAGATAACCAACCTGACACCCTCTGCTCAACTTGTCTACAAATGGTTTAGTGTGGGTCACCAGAAAATTTTAATACATCAGCCAGTGTGAAGTGCACCCACACAACCCTCGCCACACGCCCGCACCCACGCTTGCTATGGTGCACGTCACCTGAACTTCGTCAAACACCCCGGTGGGTGCACCTGTAGTGTTGAATGCACCTCATGAAGTGTGGGCCTTACATACTCCCCCACTTAAAATATGACTATAATCCCCGATAGTGCTATCATCATCACATCATATCGTCGCAACTTTTTCTGCAAAGTCTCATCGTACAATATCGTCACAACATCGTCACATAAACCAACAAGGTTCATGTCCATGAAATATTTTCTCAATCCGTGATCATTAACACACCTGCGACAATCATCACGTGATGTACCATAGTGGGAATTTAATCTCCTCAACAAGGCCACATGCTGCTGCGACATATATTGTGTCATCCCACCATATATCATCTATTTCATGTGAAATTCTAGATCAAGTACTCTAACCAACATCAACACACAAAAGCTATTATGTATCTGGCATAACTCTGCACACTTCGCGACCCCAAAATTAAAACTAGTTTGGTGATCAATCCAACCATAACGTCCTCATCATGAGAATTTCCATTCTCATACCATGCGTTAGTTGCTCCTTCTGCAATATGTCACATCCATCAACTCGATCAAGACTCAATCTCATCCAAAATTCCTTGTTTGGGTCCATGAAGTGTATCCATCTCATCCACAACATTTTGCCCATGGTGCTGATTAATGTGCTACTTGTATGCAAAGTAGTGTCATCCTCCAAGCATCATCAAAAGTAAGAGGTCTCCCTCTCATGAATGTGTCATATCTAGGTCCATGAAATATGGTTCATCCCATCTGTGATATGAATCCATCAAGTAAAAAGTGTGGCTAAGTCAAGTAGACTCAACCCATGCTAAAGTGTATACCACCAAGGAATCTCCATCTTGAACTCCCATGCCTCCTCATATAAAAAGAATTGGAAAGCCTACTGGCATTGGTCATGAGTGCCGTCACAAGTTTTCACACTGCAAATCATATGAATGTCTCATAGGATGCTCATCCAACCAATGTCCTTGTTGCTCATGGTGAACAACTTCCCATCATTCCATCTATAAAATATCTTCATGTAGTCCATGTCCATGAACTTAGCTTCCCATGTGTTCATCTAAGTGAAATCATATCAACTCTCATCATCATCATGTGCATACATATGTCGAGGTGAAGTGCTCTTGGTGACTCCTACCTTCATCCATCCATGAGTACTTCCTTCAAGGCTACTCCCCCAATAAAGGTTTTCCAAGAGGTCCATCTTGGTTGAAGCCATGAAGAAGTCTACTCCACCAACATGCCCTACCACCAAGGTATTCCATGGGTCATGCCGGGCACTTTCCATTCTATGTGGCTAAGCATGACCCTTTCCATCATAAAGGTCATCACGTTCCACCCTTGTCCAGGGAATTTGAGCTATCAAGTGTAAGGTCACATATTTCCCCATCAAGGTTTCTAACATCCCATGTTCCTTTCTCCATGAATGTACAAGGTCTCATCATAGTATTCATCCAAGGAAAAAGGTCCTCCATGGTATTGGCAAAGAATTCATGTCTTTTATTGTCTTTCCATACAGTCCATTTTCCAAATGCTCCAATGAGCCACAATTCATATCTCCATCCTCATCAATGCCCTTGATGTGTTAGATCCTGGTACCACCTGCTCATCAAGTTCTTCCTCGATCATGGTCACATTTTCAACATATCCATGTGTTTTACCCACCAATGCTTTTAATGTGTCTTGTCTTGGTTCAACTTGTGTCACAATTTCAGCCTTCATCTCTTCCATCTTCATAACATCCTCATGAGAATGATCCATCACTAATGCTTACAATGTGCTTGGCCTTGGTCCAACTTGTTCATCAAGTTCATCCTTGACATCTTCTACATCTGCAACATCCTTGTGTGGATCAACCTGATTCCAATTTTCAGTCAAACACCTAATCCAAAAAGATATCCCAATAGGTCATTATAGGGTCTCCTAGGTTATGCATTGATTTGGTTTTCTAAACTCACTATGTTCACAGGTGCTCAAAGGTGAAATAAAATAAAAATAAGGTGAGCACATGAATGTCTAAAGGGTGTCAAAAGGCCTTCAAGGAAGGACCTCCTATATCATAGCATAGAGTCTGAAAAAGACAGTTTGCCTATGTTAAAGAATTTATGTAGGAATGCTTTATTATAGTTATCAGCAAAAGAAAGGCAGGGTAAGAGGCTAGAACTCCTCAAGGGCATCCACAGTAGAAGAGGAGAAAAATTTTTAAGTTCAAAAATAGTATCATGTAGACAGAGATACATAGGCACAATTGTGCATGGATTAAGGATTCATTGAAGCAAGAAATCATAGTGAGAGACCTCCTTGATGACAGCAGGAAAATATTAAAAAATAATGATAGGAAATGACTTATAAGTCTTATTTTAGGCACACTTTTTCACCACACCAAAACTATAGATTGAAAAAGTATCACTGTGAATGAGGAAAAACTCTCATGAACAGTCAATATCCATGAAAAAGGTCAAAAGGGACAGATATTCATCAGCACCACCAAGCCTAACATAAAAGCTTCTAGGAATGATAAATAAGAAAAGGAAAAAGGCCCTTAAAAGTTAGAAGTCTAAAAGGGTAGGCAAAGGTGACCTAAAGGTCATAAAACCCCATTAAATTTCATAAGGTTTTCAGAGGACATTTGAAAGGAGCCCCCCCATGGTTGAAATAAGATAGATGGGGTTTTTATTAGTCACTGAACCAAAGAGATAAATTTTGAAGAGTATCAGTGGTTTTGTAACTAATTGGCACAACAAGTGTTGCCTAGCAAGGGATCCATGCAAGAGATCACAAAGACAAAGATGCAATAGCATCGCATAACATAAATTTAATATTTATTTTTAGAGACGTCCTTAATGAAGGAAAGCACAGTTTTCAAGGGTAATGTCAGATGGTCACCTCTATGGATTGTCAAAAAAACAGTTTTCACTACAACAAAGGACAAGTTGTAGAGAGTATCAGTGTGAAGGCTGCTTGAGCTCCTCAAGCATAGTCACAGGTTTACAAAATAATCTAAAAAAGAGAGCCTCATTGCTACTACTAAGGGTTTAAAAGTTCCAAACTCTAAAGGAAGTGTAAGGATCAAAAACACTTCTTTTATGGCACCACCAACAAGAAGAAATGGCCAAAAGAAGGTAATGATAAAATTGACCAAAAAGGCTAAGGTTGTTGTACAGGACAGATTCATCATGCTTCTGACAAATCAATGGCCAAAGAGAGAATGAAATCACCTTTTAAAAGATCACCCACAAAGATCACTTTGTTGCTTAAAAACACCACCTGCAAAAGGAAAAGGGAAATATTAGCAAAGGAGATAAAAGACCAACAAAAAAAATTAGTAAAGTGGGTTTTCATTTTAATATTTTCAAAGGGTATAGAAAGCCTAAAGTCATCATCATTCAAACCATTTTTTCATTTGAAAAAAGGGTGGAAGTTTTCAAGGTTTTCAAAGTTTTTTGGCAAGTGTTCGGGCTAAGAAACCTCTTCACTACGCTCATGTTGAGCCGCGCTACGCTCTTGTCTCCTATCACAGTGCAATTTTCTACATGGTGCTCCAATCCTGTATTGGCATGCTACCCGTCTATCTCGTGCACAACCGCCTGACCGGCCCTGCCAGAATAGCTGCACACCTACCCGTTCAAGCCTGCATGAAAGCCCTCCCGACACACATTTTTTGTGCTCCTGGTTGTGCAGAGGTTGACAAGAGTACACAGTAGCACGTTCAAGAGGAAGCCTGACCCAACTATCTTCCTAATAGCTCCTGTGCTGCACAAATTCATGTTCAAACGTTGCCCGGGAAGACACGACACCTCATGCAGAGGTGCCCACGCTGCAATCCTATGTGTTCAGGGCTACTAGACACATGACTCCTGATGCAGAGACCACCTGCACTATGCACCTGGGCATGCAGAAGCTGCCTAACCTTGCGTGTAGAGGTTGCCCGACAGAAAGTGCAGAAGGTGCCCCACTGGCCCGTGCTGCATTCTTGTGTATTTTCTTCATCTTTTGAAGTTTTGAGAGGTATTTAGATCTTTTACCTACTTTTTCATACTCTCTAAAAGTAAAAATGTAGATAAATTTGGCAGGTAAACTTAAAGGGAATGTGGAAAAATGCTAAGGAAGGAGGAAAACACCTAATTCCCTACTAAACAACTCCCTTGTTCAAAGTGCGCCCATCAATTTACATGCTAAGAGCACACTGAGGCCCAAATTTTTTCCTTAATTATTCTTTCCACTTCATTTGCAGTCACCACCTATCTCATTCTCATCTCACTTGCCCTCTCCATATCATCTCCCAAGTAGATCAGGGTTTGTTTTCAAAGACAAGGGTAAAAGACAAAATGCCTAGATAAGGCAGTGTTGACAGTGGCAAGAGAGGCCAAAGGCCTAGAGAATAGCAAAGAAAGGGTGGGAAAGCAAATAGGTTTGAGCCTATAAAAACTAAATAATTGACAACCACTCCTACTATAGTTTCATATTTCCAAGAAGTAGGATGCTATTAGTTCTGTGAGAAAGTGTAGAGAGTCCAAAGTCACCCTCAATTGACCAAAATTTTTTTCCTTAACCTCCATGACCACCATGTACATCTAGCTGGAGTGAATTTTGAGCTAACCAACAATGTAATCTCTATGGCCTCTGGAATACCTTGCATGGGGGAAAAATGGTTCAAACAGGTGTATCTGGACCTAAGCCATTGTCAGGCCTTCTTAAAACCAAGTTGCGAAGCTAATTGCAAACCATTTTCCCCTTTTCTCATTTGTTGAACAAATATGCTCCTTTAATGAAGATCATTATGAAATACTTCACCTGTGAGGGTAGGTTTTATAGGATCTATTCCTACAACATAAAACTTGTTGGCAATATGATGCTGAGTGTTGTCCTTGATGGCAACCCACTTGATGAAGATGATGGCAATCTACTTGATGAAGTTGTGCTTGATAGAATATGTCTTGATGAACTTGTCAAATGATGTATCTACAGTGAGTAAAGAAGGTAAAGAAGAAAGGAATTCAGTATGTGATAGATCTATGATGAAAAGAGTATGTCTCAAGGCATACACGGATTTGTCTAAGATAAGTCGCGTATGCACGTGGGAAATAACGTGCCAAGTCGCATATGGGCAAAAGCGCTCATAAAGTGCAAAACCAGGGGTAACCACCATGGTATTGACCCATTGTATTGAGTCATGATTCGTCTATGTGACCCCGCCCAAGAATACCATCGAAAGTAATGTGGTTTTGACCCATGGTATTGATAAAGGGTAAACCTATATAAGGAGAAGAAATTCATTGTGAAAATTGTGGGTGTGGTGTCTGGGCTTTAATGAATACTTCACTCTGAAGTATATCTGTATGGTGGAAATTTTCTCTTAATTGATAGATCTAATTCTATAATGTATCTATGAACATAATGAAGGTTCAAGATCTCTAGATCTTGAAATGGTGAAACTCTTGGATGCTCTGAAAAGAAGTGATGAAGACCTGGCACAAATCTGTTAAAGAAGTTGAAGAAATCTGGGTAAGTTCATAGATCTGGTCTGTTCTGCAAAGTTTATCTTTTATAGATCTATACGCAGATTCGCTTCACTGAAGGCATGTATATACGCGGATATATTTCAACAAAGGCCCGTATGACCTGTTAGGGTTTTTTCTGAAAATTTGCACAAATGTATATGCGGGTTGGCTTCAGTGAAAGCGCGTATATATGCGGATCCATATAAATAAAAGCGCGTATGATATCTGAACTGTTGGTTGCTCATGGTTGAATGTGTTTCTGCATACTTATTCTGAAGTTTGGGTTATCTCTGATATACTGATTACAGTGGTTTCATTATTCGGTTTGGAAGCATTGGGCAAAGTATGTTGTTGATGAATGAAGGGTTGTGTTGGAGCTGTTTGATCCAGTTTGAAAATTGATGAAATGTGGTCTGCAGTGGATCTGAGGGTTGAAGCCTTCAGTCTGATAATAGAAGATTTCTGTCAGCAGAGGCCGGTGCTAATATCAGGGGGTAGTAGCTCCCTTCCAGGTGAGTTTGGTAAACGAGAGCAGGGGGTTGAAGCTCCCTTCCAGGTGAGGCTGGTAAACGAGAGAAGGTTGTAGCCTTCTACAGGTGGGTGCCTGCGTGCTGGTATAACTCTGCACCAGTACATGATTGTAAGAAGTTTTTCTCTATAATAAAATATTGAAGGCTGAGACAACGACAGCGGTGGTTTTCTCCCGACTTGGGTTTCCACCTAAAAATTATGGTGTTCATGTGTGATGTTTCATTCTGTTATTACTGCACATGTCTATTGCTATATAAACATCTGATGAATGAATACATGCAAGGATCTAAGTGAAGAATTGATTGTTTATTAATATCTCTGTGCATACGCGAGTTCAGTAAAGGGTGTTAGTATGAATCCTTTGTCGAAGTGTACGAAAAAGGACCACTTTAGCTACGCATAAATAATAGCCCTAACAACAAAAGTGGCTGCCAATATCTTTAGATCTGCGGTTAGTTAGACAAGAAAAGAGCTGCAAAATACCAGATCTATGTATGGAAAGACATTAAGCAGTAAAAACAAGGGTTTGCTCCATATACCAATAGACAAGACAAGAACAATTTTTGAAAGAATTTTTGTATTAATGGGGCACCTGTGAGGAAAACCAGAAGGAGTATCCAGTTCCCCTCAGTGGGATGGGTTCTTGGAAGTCCTCAGCACTTCAGATCTAAGATTTCTCTCTCTAGTTGATGCAGAAAACCCAATGCAAAGAGTAGAGCTCAATGGGAGCAAATGGCAGAAAATGGTGACCAAGTGTATAGATCCAGAGTGATCTAATAGGCAACAAAAGGTGAAGAATGGTAGGGAAAACCCTCCTATTTATAACAAAATATTGGGTCATTCTAGATCTAGGTGCATGGGTTAACCAGATCTAGATCCACTTTTTATGGAATATTTTATTATATTTGTTGGAGGGAAAAGGTATTTGACTTGGGTCAAATCCCTTAATTTGTTAAAAATAAATAAATAAATGATTTATTTATCCTTTTAAGGAAGTGGTTAGAAGATAATCAAATAAATAATGATTTATTTAATTATTTAAGGAGGTGGTTGAAAGATAATTAAATAAATAGTGATTTATTTAATTATTTGTGGGTGATTTGGTCATATTTAACAAGGAATATCATCTAAATAAGGTTTAAATGATTATTTCTAGAAAATAATAAGATAAATAAAGGTTTATCTAATTAATTTCTTTGATTTTGGGTTAAACATGATTGGGAATAATAATTAAATTATGGTTTAATTAATTATTCCATGAGGAAAATCAAACAAGTGTGGGTTTGTTTAATATTTCCTTTTGGGGTTTTCTATTTTAACATAGTGAAAGCGGTTTTACTTGGGGTAAAACTGGTCTTACATGGTGTACTTGGGTCCATCTAATGATAATAAGTTAGATGACCAAAAAATGGTGTAACAGATTGCCCCCCAGCGTGCGAGTGTCAGGAGAAAATCGTATGACCGAAGTACGTTGTAAGAACACAATCACTAGACAACAAAAGGGGTGTCAGAGAGAGAAATGTGAGGTAGATAGTGTGCTGAAGGACTAGACCCTGAGGAGACGAGACTCAAAGGTGCAACAAGTCTCTTTTTATGAGAGGGTACCTGTGCTGAAGGTGGCGGGGGAGGCATACCTATGCCCGCCAAGACAAAGTACAAAATAATAGTGTGTCCAGTAAACAAGGGACCGAACCATAAAATACAGTTGGCATAATCATGAGCCAGATAAAAATACAATGAGGAATCCCACATACATGCTATGCCTGGGATAAAAGCGAGGACTTGTACAATAATATCTGAGTACATGAGATACAAATACAACCGAAATGCCCCCTGTGAATGGGGAAGGGCTCACAAAATCTGACTGATACATGCAAATCAAAGAGGCGCTGCAAGTGGCTATGGCCAACATTATCAAATATCTGGAGCTGCATCGAAGGCTGCAAAGAAGAGGTCATCCGGGCATGTGGGAGGCTACCTGCAGGGCCACCCCCTCATGAGGGTTGAAACATCTCACACACACCCAGGAATCATCAAGAGCTGCTGCTGGATCACTGGACCATCATGTATACGAATCTCGATCATGCTGAAGGAGCTGGAGAAACAATCAAGCCAAAGGGAAAGGAGATATACCTTTGCCTGATCCGAGGCACCGAACAAGAGTAGAAGCTGGAACCAAGGTACACCGCCCTATAGACCTGGCTTCTGGAATAAATGAGCTGATGTCGACAGAAGGAGGTCCGCCATAGTTGAGGCAATGAGATACCCTCAACTAAGGCACGAGAGAAAAGAGTAGAGCGACAGACAGACTGACACTAATTATGATAGGGAAGTGGAAAGGACTGAGTAGCTAATGGACGACTTCCCTTGCTAGAGCATAAAGGGCATGAATGACATGGCAGTGACTGACACAACATCATCAGGGATGGGGGACAGTGGAACTGAAGGTCATAATGTGCGACACAAGAGAGGGACCGATCAATGACGGATGGAGGGCTATAGTGGGGTACAAAGGGACTCGGTATAGACTCCATGGAGGGAATGATGACTCAACTTGGATGCTCTAAACAAGGGCGACTCAATGGTGCTGCCACACAGTAAAGGCCCCAATGGGGAACCGTGGAAACATGAGTACAAGGTGGGAACTCATGACGAAAATCGACACGAACATGGACAAGTATGGAGGCAAAATGATGCCCCACATACAGGTGTTGTAAGTGAGGAAATGCGATTTAAAGTGTAGGTGAAGTGGCCTTTCTTGGACACAATGGGTCCGGGTGAAGTAGCAAATCATAAAAATGAAAAAACAGATGCTGGCTATCTAAAAGAAAATAAAACATGCATTTCAGAAGGGAAATGCTAAGGGTAATATTTCTTAAGATAGAGTGCATTGCGAGGATTAGGAAGGGTGTGGCCTTCGAAATCCTCTAAGAGGTATGCCCCCTTACCGAGGTCTTTACTAATGATGTAAGGACCTAGCCATAATGAGTCAAACTTCCCATGACCAAGGACATCATGGGCCTGGTCATATACTAGAACAAGGTCGCCTTCGTGAAAAGTGCGAGGCTGGACTTTTCGGTCATACTAAGCTTTGGTACGCTTTTTGGCCGCTTCCATGGTTTGCAAGGCAACACGACGGTCTTCGGAAGCGCACTCAAGAATGATAAGTCGTTGTTCTAGAGGCTGGGTGCCAGGGAGAAGTTCAACGGCTAGATGTAGAGAAGGAATTTCACACTCGATCGGTAAGACTGCCTCCTCTCCAAAAACTAGGTGGAAAGGAGTAAACCCGGTGGCAGTTTTAACAGAAGCTCGATAGGCCCACAAGGCAGGGAAGAGCATGAGATGCCAATTGGTTTTGTGCTTATTCACCTTTCGTTGAAGCATAGTTTTGAGGATTGTGTTGACTGCTTCAACTTGGCCATTACCTTGGGGGTAATAGGAGGAGGAATATTGGTGCTCAAAACCTAACAGTGAGGATAGCTCATGCCATATCTCATCTTCAAAATGTTTGCCATGGTCAGAGACCAGTTGTTTGGGAACCCCGAATCGAGCTATAACATGGTTAAAGAAAAAGAGGGCCGCGGTAGCTGCTTTGTTGTTGAACGTTGGCATGGCCTCGTCCCATTTGGTGAAATAGTTGACCGCCACGATGATATACTTATGGTTACCAGCGGATGGCGGGCGACACTCCATAAAGTCGATGGCCCATTTACAGAAGGGGCCGGTTGATACGACCAGATGCAGGGGAGTTGGTGGAGCTCGCACCTTAGGAGCGAAATGTTGGCAATTGGGACAGTGTTTGACTGCCTCAATGCAATCACTAAAGAGAGAAGGCCAAAAATACCTAGCGCGCATGACTTTCTGGGCAGTAGTGAGACCGGAGAGGTGGCCACCGCAAGCGCCACTATGGCAGGCATTAAGGACCTGTTCATCTTCAGCGTGTGTGAGGCAACGACGAAGGATGGTGTCAACCCCACGATGATATAGGTTGTCACCGATAAGGAGGTATCGGGGGGCTTGGTGTCGGATGCGTCATCGAGCCTCACGATCAAGGTGAAGGGCGAACTTTTGGGTTCGCAAGTAAGTAAGAATGTCGCCATACCATGGGTTGTCGGCAGTAATGGAAAATAAGTGTTCATCAGGAAAGTCATCATTAACTGGGGTATCTGGCGCTCCGGTAGGTAATTCAGAAATGAGCTCAGCGAGGGCTAAGCCTTTCTTACTCTTTGGTGTGACGAATTCGAGGTCGAATTCTTGGAGAATAACAACCCAACGGGTGTATTTCCCAGTGAGGATACGACGACTCAATAGGAAAGCCGAGGGGTTGGAATTAGTCACAACCTTGGTGGAGCGCATGAGGATATAATGACGAAGTTTTTGGACTGAGAACACTACAACTAGCGCTAATTTTTCTTCGAGTGAGTAGGAAACAGGGGGTCCTACAAGGTTCTTACTGACGTAATAGATCACATGCTCGATACCATTGTCATCTTCCTGGATAAGGACTCCAGCGACCGAATAGGTGGAAGTGGAGATATACACGATGAAGTCCCGATCAAAGTCGGGAGGGTGGATCAAGGGAGCGGATGTGAGAGCCTGCTTGAGGGCATCGAAAGACTCGTGAGCATAGGAATCCCAAACGAAAGGGATAGAATATCGGAGGAGTCTAAGGAACCCATGTGCAGTGGTGGCGTAGTCAGGGACGAACCGCCGAAGAAAATTAGCTTTGCCTTGGAGACTTTGGAGCTGGCGGAGGGTACGTGGAATGGGAAGTTCAAGAATGGCTTGAAATTTCAAAGGGTCAAGAGTGATACCATCCTTAGACACGATGAAGCCTAAGAGACGGCCGGCAGGAACGAAAAAGACGCATTTCAACGGGTTAAGGCGGATATTATACTTGCGACATCGGAGGAAAATGGTACGCAGATCGTGGAGGTGATGGGCCCGATGCTTAGAACGCGCGGTGAGGTCGTCCAAATAAGCAAGGATAATGTGAGCTAAGTCATGGAAACAATAAGACATGGCCCGTTGAAAAGTGGCGCCGTCGTTTTTGAGGCCGAAAGGTATGACCCGGTAAGCAAAAGTTCCCCACGAATTAATAAACGCGGTTTTGAGTTGATCGGTAGGACGGATAGCAATTTGGTTGTATCCGGAGAAACCATCCATAAAGGATAGAACCTCATGCCCCACACACTCGTCAATGATTTGGTCAATGAACAGTGTGGGGAAGTTGTCTTTGGGACAAGCTTGGTTCAAGTCGCGAAAGTCCGTGCAGACACGGATGGTGCCTTGTTTCTTAAGAACGGGAACTGGGTTGGACACCCAAGTGGTGTATTCAATGGGGTAAATGAAACCAGCCTACTTAAGCTTGTCGATTTCGGCTTTGATAGCGTCACGTCTGGAAGGATGAATGGGTCTCAACTTTTGACAGACTGGTTTGGTATCCGGCCATGTATCAATGTGGTGTTCGACAATGGCGGGATCGAGTCCAGGCATTTCAGAATAGGACCAGGCGAAAATATTGCGGAATTCTTTGAAAAGCTTGGTGTAAGCTTCGATTTCTTCCAGGGTGCATTGAGCACCTAGGGTGATATATTCCTGGATACCTGGGGTGACTGAAATGTCAATTTTGATGGTAGGAGAGATGTTGGCCATGTTTCCTTCTTCGAAAGCATCAGGGGCAGGAATGGGGTTTTTGAACCAATCGACAGCATTGGGGATGAAGTCTTTGGTTTCCATAGCATATTGGTCATGGGACTGCTGTGGGAGGAAGTATGCGCGATGGTGCATATCATCCCAGGGAAAGTCTGGGTTGGTCATGGCTTCCATAATGTCTTCATCGGATTGGAAGATGGGAAGGAATGTGAATGGGAGGAGGAAGGTCCTCTGGTCCTATCGAAGTGGCCTTGAATTGGCGGTACATGTCCAAGGAGGAACGATACTCGTCAAGGCGGGGACATAGATGGGTGTAATGGCCGTGAAAATCGCACAAGGCACAAGGGTGGTTTGTGCGCAAGTTTTTGAGTTTTGGGATAGAGTCGGAAATAGTGACGTGGACTTCTGGGATGTCGGAGTCGGGGAACGTCTCGTTGACCAGAAGCTTGAGGTGCGGCAATTCAGGACACATGTGAGTGGCGTGACCGACGATATCACACAAAGCACATTGGATGGCGGGCTTTGGTGGTCGCGGAGGGGTAAGAGTTGTCGGGGCGGCCTGGTCCTAATGGGTTTCCCCCTTACGAGCTTTGCCTTTCTTTCCCGGGGCTGGTACCACAGGGGTAGGGTCCTGTGGAGGTGCATGGGGCCCAGAGGAAGTGAGGGGGACCGGTTGAACCGGTGTCAAAGCAAGGTAAGATTTGGGGTGACCGGGAGGGGTGGCGGCTGGGGGGTCAATGTACCAGATGGGGAGGCCGATGGACAGGTTAGGGAGAGAGAGGGTGGCCATGACGGGGACAGAAAATACTCCGGGAGGGGGAGCCAGGAAAGGTATCTGCCCAGCAGGGTAATGACCAGGAGGGACGGCTCTGAGGTGGTTAAGGCCAGGGGGAACCGTTCCAGGAGGATAAAGGGGTTCGGGGATACCAGCTGTAGGGGGAGGGCCAGAAGGAGGAGGTCCGGCTGGCTGAGAGGAATGGCTAGGAGCGGGGTGCGGAGGGCCAGGGGGAGGTTGCTGACTAGCCGAGGCAGGCCACTTAAGAGTAGCCTGAGACGATTGCATCATGCAAATATTCGATAAGCTGGGATCAGTGATAGGAGCAGGAGGAGGGTTAGGGAAAGTTCCAAGCAGGGAGGAATATTTGTAAACGCCGGGGCAGACACTGGTCAAGGAATCGATGGTTTGCTTGTTGGCTACAGAAGAGATGGTCGTCTCAGGTGAGGTCTGAGATTTTGGCTCATGATATGTCAACTGGTCAATGGTGACTATCTTTCCATTATGGGGGAAATACATCTTGCGGAAAACCGCGGATGGGACAGCAGACATAGCATAGGTGTAGCTTCGCCCTAGTAGAATGTTGTAATCTAGCGGGGCATCGATGACTTCGACGTCAATGCAAACAGTCTTACCGGCAAGGGTGATAGGACAATTACGGAACAGGCCAATGGGCTGGGAGGCATGACCATCCCACGCTCGAAGGGTGATTGTGGAAGGGGCCAACTCAGAAGATCCGAGTTGCTTCCAAACCGAAGCGGACATCACACATGTGGATGCCCCCTCATCAATGATACACCGGGACACGTTGGCGTTCCGGATTTTGACGGGGATTTGGAAGGCGACGGAAGGAGGGAGAGGAGGATGGTCTGATTGAGTGGCGTCGAAAACAATCATTTGGTCATCAGCAGGATCTACAGCGCCCACGACAGATAGTAGAGCCTTCTTTTGGGAAGGGCAGGACTGGAGGAGGTCCAGTGTGGAAATGGCGGCAGGAGATTGCGCCAAATCATCTACTATGCTATACGAATGGGCAGCTCGACTGGGAGCAGCGTTTCGACGTAGTGGGCCCTTAGGTATCTTGGTATGAACCTCAACTTTTGGTTGAGGGATATGTAAGGGGCCACTGGGTGACAAAAGAGGCTCTGGAGAACCTGAAGAAGGAGGCTCGGGAGCAGACTGAGCAGGAGGCTTGGGGTACTGGCGAGACGGAGTTTGAAGGTGAAGATCGACGGACGGGTTAGGATCGGAGTGCATCATAAGGATCTGGTAGTCAGAGGAACCAGAAAGGGAAGGGGGGGTGGCTACCTGGCTGCCGGGCGGTTGGGTAGCCACGAATCCTTGCTGAGGGAAAGGATCAGTAAACACAGCTGGCTGAGTAGTGGCCACATTAGGAGGAGCATGAGGGGAGGCGTGTTGTCTGCGCAATGTGGCTTGAGACTCCCACATCTGCCGAATCTGGGGTAATAGGGGACAATCGTGGGTGTAATGACCATAAACACCGCAGCACGAACAAGGCTTTCTTGTGCGAAGCGGCCTGTCCGGCTTGGGCTGAGTGCCCTGTTGCTGGTTGGCAGTGCTAGGGTCCACACCAGGATTGGGTCCACGGTTACCAGGGGTAGATTCGCTTGGATTGCCTCTCCGCCTTCTTTGAGAAGAAGGGGGATTGGTCGCACCCTGCTGTGAAAATACTTGCCCTGGAGGGGGCTGTAGGTGCTGGTGCTGGGGTTGAGGAGGCAAGGGAGGAGGAAGCGCATATGCTGGAGGGGTTGGCGCACCAGGCTGCGGATAAGGGTAATGGGTAGGTTGGGCAACATTGAGGTAAGCAGGAGGTTGGGCAAAAGGAGGAGGCATGCCGTATCCTGGATACATGCTACCGGGAGGGGGAAGAGTGCTGGAGGAGCTGGCCCCTCCCTGAGGGAGACCATAGCACATAGGAGGTTGAGCGTATGGATGGGAAAGGGCTCCAATGATACCGTCGGCGGAATGAGATGCCCCCGGGGCATTAGCGCCACCGGGCCTGGGGAGGTCAGGAAGAACGGTATAAACATAACCAGATTGAGTGTAGATTAGGTCATATTTCAAGGCTATTTGGAGGGCGGCTTCTTCAGTTTGAGGAAAATGAGAGGCGACATCTTTGCCGATGGGAGCGGGAAGGGTGCGAAGGAACCAGTCCATGTAAACCCGATCTTTGAAGGGAGGGGCTCGACATAAGCTCCGTCTTCTTCGCCATTCCTGAACATGGGCGGAAAGGCGTGTTGAAGAGGATTGCTTGAAGGAAGTCAAGAGCTCCGTGCCAGTATCGTATTGGAGAGGGAGCTGGAAGTATGACAAAAAGGCTTGGGCAAGAGTCTCAAAGGTGGTATGGGTAGAGGTGGCTTGTTCGACATACCATTTAGAAGCTTCGCCGGTGAGCGTGCATTGGAACAAACGAAGACAGATGGAGTCATCGGTAATGGAATTGGAGGAACACCACATGTGGAAAGATCGGACATGATTGGTTGGATCTTCGCCATTAAGGCCCTCAAACTTAGGGATGTCGGAGGGGAGCTTGGTTGGCATAGCGGGCCAATTAGCATTGTGGTGAATGGGGTCATTGATCAACTGATGGAAATCGGGGAGGCTGAGGCCTGCAATGTACGGCAGCACAGGGGTGGCCGGGGTAGTTCCTGTGGCGGTTCCGCTAGTAGTAGGGCCGGCATTAGGGCCGGGAGAATCGCTAGCGCTAGGCCCTGGACCAGACATAGTGAAGGTGACAGGGGGAGAACCAGGAGGAGAAGGAGGACCCGATGAATCAGGAGAGGAGTTGGAGTGTGGACTCGAAGGTGGACTGTCTTGACGACGGCGGGGCGGAGCAGTTTGATCGACCGGAAACTGAGGATGAAGGCCAAGAAGTCTCCAGGAAAGGCGCCTTGGGGGCGCAATGATGACAGGAAGAAGGAAACTGATAGGGGCAGAAAGGGACAGAATCAATTAAGGTCAAGGGCAGAAAGAGGTGCAGTGACAATTGATTTTAGAGTCTTTGCCAGGCGGTGTTAACTAGGCACTTCTTCGCTTAGGGTCAGTGTGTGGTGTGCGTTAATTTTAATTTTTAAACCCTTTCTGTTTTGAGAGCAAGAAAAAAGTGTGCTGCGTAGCTGAAAATAAACCTACAGAGAACAGTATATAATGCTGAAATAACAGAAAAATAACAGCTACTTGTGCATCTATCTAACCCAAGAAGGTGGGTCTCTCAAAACTAAGCTGAAAAGAAAGGGAAAAATCTAGGCAAAACACACGGAAAAGAGGCCAATAGATCTAAGGTCAAAAGGGACAGGGATCTAAAGGATAAAGCTGCTGAAAAGAGGTGCAGATCACAGCCAAAAGATAGAGGCAAGGTGGCTGGAAAAAGAAAGGAAATCAGGAAAATACGGAGGGCGGGGAGGCCCGAGGAAAGTAAGGTCAAACAAAATGACGAGTGATTTGGAAAGGAAAGAAGAATTTGATTTCAAAGGATGCGAAAGGAGATGCCCAGTCTGCAGGAAAAAAATTTGAAACTCTGAAAAACGGTATTTGAAACAACATTAACTCTTCCACAAAAAGTGGAGGGTACTAAAGCCCTAGAGGGCTAGACCACACTTAGATGAGTAAAAGCAGTCAGGCAATTAGCGGGGAGTTTGAGACGAGGAAATTTGAAAACACGGCACGGCGGGAGTAGAAAAATTGCGGAAAAATCAGATTTGAAAAGGCGGCGGGTCACGGTTCGACTGTTTTCGGTGCGAGTCACGAAAAGGGGCGGAAAAGTGCGACTGGAGGTCAGTGCTCGGTTTTGGGCCAAGTGCGAGCCCCCCGTTCAGTTGGCCGGCGGAAGATTTTTGCTGAAGGAAAGTTCTTTGTCTCGGTTGCGGGTAGAGATTGTAAAACCTGTACCAATAGGGCCAGAAACACACGGAAGTTAAAAATTTTAATGTTTTAGGGTTTTATGTGAGAAAAACAACATTAAAATAGGAAAAATAAATAGCTGAAAAGAAACCCTAGGGTCTGAAGTAGCTGGATATGCAGGAATATGAAAAACGACAGCGGTCGTAAATTAAAACCCGTGTGGAGTCGCCATTTGTTAGTATGAATCCTTTGTCAAAGTGTACGAAAAAGGACCACTTTAGCTACGCATAACTAATAGCCCTAACAACAAAAGTGGCTGCCAATATCTTCATATCTGCGGTTAGTTGAACAAGAAAAGAGCTGCAAAAAACCAGATCTATGCATGGAAAGACATTAAGCAGTAAAAACAAGGGTTTGCTCCATATACCAATAGACAAGACAAGAACAATTTTTGAAAGAATTTTTGTATTAATGGGGCACCTGTGAGGAAAACTAGAAGGAGTATCCAATTCCCCTCGGTGGGATGGGTTCTTGGAAGTCCTCAGCACTTCAGATCTAAGATTTCTCTCTCTAGTTGATGTAGAAAACCCAATGCAAAGAGTAGAGCTCAATGGGAGCAAATGATGGAAATATGTGACCAAGTGTATAGATCCAGAGTGATCTAATAGGCAACAAAAGGTGAATAATGGTAGGAAAAACCCTCCTATTTATAACAAAATATTGGGTCATTCTAGATCTTGGTGCATGGGTTAACCAGATCTAGATCCACTTTTTATGGAATATTTTATTATATTTGTTGGAGGGAAAAGGTATTTGACTTGGGTCAAACCCCTTAATTTGTTAAAAATAAATAAATAAATGATTTATTTATCTTTTTAAGGAAGTGGTTAGAAGATAATCAAATAAATAATGATTTATTTAATTATTTAAGGAGGTGGTTGAAAGATAATTATATAAATAGTGATTTATTTAATTATTTGTGGTTGATTTGGTCATATTTAACAAGGAATATCATCTAAATAAGGTTTAAATGATTATTCCTAGAAAATAATAAGATAAATAAAGGTTTATCTAATTAATTTCTTTGATTTTGGGTTAAACATGACTGGGAATAATAATTAAATTATGGTTTAATTAATTATTCCATGAGGAAAATTAAACAAATATGGGTTTGTTTAATATTTCCTTTTGGGGTTTCCTATTTTAACATAGTGAAAGCAGTTTTACTTAGGGTAAAACTGGTCTTACATGGTGTACTTGGGTCCATCTAATGATAATAAGTTAGATGACCAAAAAATGGTGTAACAAACGGTATGCACATATATACGCGAGTCTGGTTCAGTATGGGTTATTAAAGAATGAAAAAGTAAAAATATACTGAGTAAATCCTAAAATACTGATTCACCCCCCACCTCTCAGTATTTTTCCAACAAAACTACTCATGCATTTTACTAAGGCCAAACTGCTCCATTTTCCCTACTACCTTTTTAAAATTATTGACAAAATGTCATCCATTGTGCAAAAAACGCCTCCCTCCCAACAAATGTCAACTCTTTTCCATCATTCCCTCATCAAAATAATTGTATTACACCAATTGGAGTAACAAGGCATTCCATGGGAAATTTTCATCGCCCATGGTGTTTTCGCAAGTCCACAACCCCTTCCTCTACAAATTTTACCATCATCATCTCAACTTCCTCCTCCCACACCTCCATCGCCCTCCACTGACCATGATTCTTCCTCTTCACATGAAACCTCTCTGCAAATAAGCCTCCCTATTTCAACTTCCCCTAAAGCCTCATAACATGAAGAAAGCAGTAACAAGGAGGAAAATTACAGTCAAGGATAAGAAAAAAGTGATGAAGAGGAGAAAAATGAAAGTGAAGAAAGTGAAAATGATGGAGAAGATACCGAGGACAGTGAAGAGGAGGTATATGAAAGTAGTAAAGAAGAGAATGAAAAAAGAAGTGGGCTAAATGATAAAGAAGGTAACAAAGAAAATAGTGATGAAAAAGAGGAAGAAAATAGTGACCAAGATGAACATGGAAATCATGAAGAAAGTGATGACAAATAGGAATATTTAAATGAAGAAAGTGATGAGGAAGAAGACGAAGAAGAAAGTAGTGACAAAGGCAGTGAAACAAAAAGTGAACAAGAAGGCAATGGCAGTGAGCTAAATGAGGATGAGGAAATCAATGACAATCCAAGTAGAGAGGTAGATTTTGATGAGCAGAGTGATGAAGGTAAAGAAGAAAACAATGAGCCCAATAGCAGTGATAAAAGGAAAAGTAACAAAGATGAAGATAGCAGTAAGGAAGAGACAGAGTTTGAAGGTAATTATAGTGGACGAGACAAAATATAGTGAGCAGAAAAGTGAAGAAAAACTCACATAATGAGGTAGAAAATGATAGCCATGGTGAATATGAAGATCATGAAAGTACTCATGAACAAAGCAGTGATAATGAAGAAGCAAATTCTGAGGGAAAAGTTAGTAGGCATAACAAAGATGAAGAAAAAATTGAAGATGCCTCTAACAGTGACCCCACAGAAAATGCAAGTAGTGATAAAGAGGCATAATTTGAAAGGGAAGATAGTGGGCCAAATCATGAAGAGGAGGACAGTCATGAAGATACAAATGTAAAAAGAAATGATGAAGACACCTCTAATGTTGCAAATACATAGGATGAAAATCATGAAAATATTAACAGTGATACTAGCATGAGAGAAAATGAAAATTCCTCTCAAGAAGGCAGTCAATAGCAAAGTGAGGAAGACACACACACAAAAATCATAAGTGAGAAGAAAAACAGCCCTAAGGTCACCAATGATCAAGGCATTCAAGTGAAACATGTTAAAACTTGTAGTCTCACTTACCAAAGAGGATCAAGGCAAGTGTTTGTTGCCTTTAAGAGGCAAGGGACCTTGCCATCTACTTCAGCTCAACCATTGGACAAACATAAGAAAAAAGTGAAAGAAGAAGAGGAAGATCATTAAAAGGAAAGAGAGTTTGAACTCATTCACATAGACAGTGATGATGAGAATGAAACAATAATTTCAAACTCCCTCCTCCAGGACAGGAATGAACAAGTCAAGGACTTGGAGGCTAAATTAGAAAGAGAAAACAATGTTAGTCACTTCTATCAAATGAAAAACAAGCAAATGAGTGCCCAACAAGCCATCCATGAAACAAGAACACTCAGGTACCAAAAAGAGGCCCAAAGGGCACAGGTGAAGTTGGAAGAATTTATGGGCACTTATGAGGAGAGTAGTGATGAGGAAGGTCAAACTATAAGGAGACCTAGAACTATGGGCCTAAGGAAAGCATTGGCAAAGCAGAGAGAAGAAGAATCAGCCCAAGCGGAACAAATTTCTCTCAAAAAAATCAGACTAGAAATTGAACATGATAGGGAATCATGGCTTGTGAGGGCTAACATACACCTTAAGGCCGAGATAGAGAAGGCCAATAAATACTTGGATCTACAAAGAAGAATGGCTAAGAATTATGCTCAAAGAGACAAATTTGCAAGGCAAGAACTCAAAAGGGCCAAAATTGAGATACAAGAACTAAAGGAGAAAAAGGACCAAGATAGGCTTGGTATTTTGGCTCAATATTCTCTACGAGTCTCCCAGGACCCATGAGGCACTTATCTACCAAATTTGGGATAAATTGGACAAGTTTTTGTTTTTTGAAAATTTTGAGGCTAGGAGCAAAAAACACCTAGTGCTATGCTCCTTTTCAGCACATCTTCAAGAGGAAAGGCTTTCATTTTTGGATTCCTCATCATGAGAGTAGCATGCTCACCAATTTTCAGATCAATTGGAGCTGTTTTGGTCCTCCAAAGGGTCAAAAACACCCAATTTTTCACCATTCTGCTTACTTTTCCAGATGTGTGTTGTGCTCCTACCAGTCTTGGCATTTTCACTTTTTGGACAGGTTGCAGAGCCCAGATCAAATAACCAATGCTAGATATGGGAAGTAGAGTTCAAGGGCTTTCCAACAAGCCATCATGGATCCTTATCTGACATTAGGAAGGGCCTTCAAAACACTTCTGTAAGAAGGCCCATTTTTTCTATTCTTGTGCTGCGCTCCTGGCATGATAATTCAAATTTTACACGCAGTGCTATGCTCCTGTGGTCAAAAAGTCAAAATGTGCATTTGGAAAAATTTTTAGGCTTTCCATATCCTAAAGGTCAATTGAATTGCTAAAAATGGCCAGCAAGATATTTATTTTAGATATTTTTGTGCCTCGGGCCTTGCAAGGCCTCAACGACAATATAGATACTTTTGATTAGCCAATATACTTCTAGATGCTCTATTAGGCTTTCCTCATCCTTGCTTGCTATATAAGGTGTTAGCACCTGAATTGGACCCCAGGCTACAAAAGGAAAATCAGGGTAACAACTAAACCATGCTCAGCCTTGTAGCTAGCCCTACAAGGACAGGAGAGGGCTCTCTCCATGAAAGAATATTCAAAGGCATACAATAAATGGATTGATATTAGGCTAGGTAAAATGATAGGGATAAAAGGTTTAATAAAATGAATGAATTTTTCAGGGACGTGTCGGATAAAAAGGGACAGTTGGAAACCGGGAATTAAATCAGGACACAGGGAATTTCATGGGGCAAGATAGGCAGGAAAATTAGCAATTAAAATTTAATGAGGATGGAATGGAAAGACTAGTGTGGAGCTGAAAAGGGCACAATAAATGGATCCTTTTCAAACAGAAGAAAAATACAGAGTATGAATGATTTCCCAAGGTAGAGCATATAAAATGGATTCTACCTTTCTATCTTGAAAGCATTCAAAAGGAAATGTTTATGGATGAATGGAACACATAACAATTCACATATGAAACAAAGAAAAAAAAATGCTAACTCTCATACCACATGGATTCCACAAATCAGAGCTGCATCTCTTATTAATTCCTATCAAACTGTACGATGTAGCGTAGAATTTTTCTTCCACACTATTCCCCTATTACGCAGACTCTCAGACCGCTTTACAAATGATTTACAATTACATTAAATAGGCTGAAATGTGGGAACATAGATCCACAAGAGAAGGGAGTTGTTTTAACAGTTGAAGAACTGAAATACAATCATAGTAAAGAAATACAACAATCTGCCCCTGAAAATAAGAGACATCATTGCATTTTGACCGCTTGCTGTTAGGCTGTATGAACGAAAATAGGCAATCCGATGAGTAGATCTCCTATTTTTCTGCTGTTGTAACCATCTTTATTATATTTTAAGCTCACGATCAACCAAATTTTCCTTTAATTTCCATTAATTCTTTTGAATATACTGACCCTTTAATAAACTGCCGTTGAAATATCATAGAACGAAATAATGCTTTTGTGAAGGGAAAAAATGTATTTTGAATGGGAAAAGGGTAAGGAAGGAGGCGGGACCCGCATATAAATTGCAATCGGAATCGGGAGGGAGGGGGCAGACGAAGTGATATATATGAAATCGCCAATGCGATTGGGGAAGGTCCTTCATATGAATGAAATAAAAAAAATTCACTTTTAACAAAGGGAAAGGCCTTTATAATGCGTAGGCAGGAGTACTATATGGTGGGCCCAAGGTATGTGAATCGCAATTGTAATATGGAGCAGAGGTGTATGCGACATATAATATATAACGTAATCACAATCAGGGCCAAGGGTTGGATATATATGAATCAAAGAAAAAAAAATTCCGATGCGATGAATGGGAGGAGGGCCTTTATATTTATGAATGGGCGAAAGATTTAAGTGGTGGGGCCGACCAATCGCAATCGGAAGTCGGAGGGTGTCAGCTATACAATCACATCGGAGCATAAGGGATTTGCAATGTGATCATAGGAGGGGCTGCGATTTATTGTCGGCCATCTGATCGGCGGAGGTAATCAACGGTTGGATGGGAATCGGTAGTCGCAATCGGAGGATCGGGGAAGGGAATTTCGATTGATCGAAATCGGAGTTTTGTGCGATCGGGAGATCAGAAGGAGGAGGTGTGATCAGGTGATCGGAGGAGGGATTGCGATTGGTGGATCGGAGTTTTGTGTGATTGATCGATCGGGGGATGGTTTGCGATTGGCGGATCAGAGTTTTGTGGGATTGATCGATCGGGGGATGGTGTGATCGATCGCATCGGAGTTTCGAGAGATTGGCCAATCAGAACTTCGAAAACAAATTTGTGATTTGCGATGAGGGGTTTATAATACATAGCTTAAAATTTATTATAAAGTTTAAGGGGAAGTGGTTTAAAACTAAATCGCATATTTATTAAAATAATTTATAATGCGATTTTGTAATCGGAAAGGGGGAAAAGGGGTTTTTAAAGGGATATAAAATTTAAATAATATAAAGTTTAAAGGGAAATAGGGGGTATATGAGGGTATAAGGGCTTTTACTTCACTTAAGCATAAATTTCAATCCAGAAGTCGGTTTTGAGAGTGTAGTATACCATTGGAAAGATCTTTCCAGGCTCTTTCTGATGGATCTTCTTGGGGGATGATTTGGCACTGACCATGCTATGGAAAAATTCTCTTAAGGCAGGAACATCACTTTGTGGAGATAACAACTTCTGAATTGTGGCTTATTACATATGATGATATAAAATTACATAATGAATGATAATAAAGGCAAAATATTACGTTTCACCTCAAAACATGGTTTTGAGGTGAAAATTTCATCAAGATTAATATAATATCTCTCTGATTCTTCCTGGTGCTGTGACTTTGAGATTATTAGCTTCCTCATGACCTTGCTGATATTATTGACATTTGACTTATTAATTTGACCATTGTGAGACCCTAGAAACTAATGAGACCCATCCTATGACCTACTGATATGATTTCGAGAATGAAAGTGACTAATGACTGAAGACCATAGAAAGGAAAATCAGCAAGTAACTCATGAGGGACAACTGATAAAAAATACTACGATCAATGAATCCATGACCTAACGGAATGGTGAAATTTATTTGGTATGGGACACCTAATATGCAAATGCAAAAAGAGAAATTTTGATCACTGATGGCAATATGACTACACTGACACTAACATTGACTACAATGGGGATGGTAGCTCCTTGGAGGTGCCAAGAACACTGTAGACCAAGTAGCCTTATCCATTGGGCATGGAGTAAAAAATAACAAAAATGAAAAACTAACTCTGACTCTAGACTAAGACTGAAAACTGAAATAAAACCAAACCATACACATATCATCCATGTTTTATAGCCTTCACCTCGGGCCCCAAACTTGAATGACTTTTCATTTTGAAATTTTCTTTTAGAAAAATAAAATGGTATATACAATGATGATGAGATATATTTTGATCCATGTCTTCAACAATGGTAGTGCTTCAATAGCCTACCATTTACTGCCCCTCTAGGACAATCCTGGCCATCCATTTCTGAAAGCAAGAAGGCATTCTGGCCCCTGTATGCTGTAATTCTGTATGGTCCCTTCCAAAGGTTGTCAAATTTACCGTGCTTCCCTTTGTCTTCATTTCTTGCATCCCATTTCAACACTACATCATCCAACTGAAACCTTTCTATTTTAGTCTTCCTGTCATAGATCTTTTTAATCTTGTCCTGCAACTGGCTCACTTTCTGTGACACTTCTTCTCTTGTTTGTTGAAGGTGGATTGTCTAGTTGATCCTTCATTGGTTTTCATCATCTTCGCAACCAACTTCTTGTAATAATCTCATAACTGGAACTATAAGAGAGGTAGGAAAGATAGCATCAGTACCATAAACCAGCTCAAAAGGTGACATAGCTATTGATTTTTTACTGCTAACTCTGTCTGCCCACAGTGCATTGATAAGATTCCAGTGCCAATTTCTTTTGTTTGCCTCCAACATTTTCTTAATTATATTCATCAGCGATTTGTTCGATGATTCTACCAGGTCGTTGCCTTACGGATAATACGCTGTTGAATGGACCAACACGATGTTGTACTTATCACAGAAATCGTCCATTTTCTTTGATCTGAATGCGGCTGCATTATCTGTCACAATTTTACATGGGCAACCAAAACGGGATAAAATATTTGGTTCCAGGAATTGAATAATTACCGTGTCAGTTGCTTGCCTGGCAAGGATGGCCTCGATCCATTTCATGAAATAATCTGTCCCAGTCAGTATCCATCGATGCTGCGCTGAGGACGCAGGATGAATTTCTCCTATAAAATCGAGCCCCCACTGCTCAAAGGGCGCGTTCACTGAAACAGGTTTCAAAGGAAGTGGAAGCAATTTCTTCTTCCCTTGGAAAATTTGGCATTCATGACAATTCATCACTATTTTATATAAATCAAAAAATAATGTGGGCCAATAATACCCGGCTCTAAATACCTTGTTCATTGTAGTTTTCCAAAATAGGTGACCACCATAGTCACCTTTATGGAAATCGTGCATTACCTTCTGAGCTTCTTCTTCCACCAGGAAATTTAGTAAAACGCCTCCCGGATCCTTCCAAAACAGAGCACTGTTTAAAATGAAATATTTTGCAGATTTGAGTTTCAAAGATCTACCTTTACTCTTAGAGATGCCTGAAGGAGGCAACAGATGCTGAAGAACATACACAATATCTGAATACCAAGGGGACTGCAGAAAAATATCTGCAATAGGAACCAACAAACCTTCATCTTCCTCTTCTGACATTGCTGAAATGAGGTTTATATCTAAAGCATGCAGATTTGATTGAGCCATCAATTTCGCCAAACCTTGGCCTTTGATCAACTTAGTAGGATTGATCTCCAGATCGTACTCCAACATAGCTCCTATCCATTTGCCTCTTCGACCTTCTGGATCAGTTTGCATGAGCACATCCTTGACTACTGTGTTAGGGACATATGCTATAGTGTGTGAATGTAGAATATAGACCCTAAAATATTTCAATGCCTTGACAAGAGCCAATGCCTAATTTTCAATAATATTATATCTTAAAGCAGCATCTCTAATAGTCCTACTAAAAAAGGCAATTGGCTTTTCTACTTCATCTCTCTTTTGCATTAAAACAACAACCATAGTATGCTCAGATGCAAACGAAAATATGATAAAATATTGAGTGTAGTCGAGACTGATCAAAACTGGGGCATTAGACAAAGCATACTTTACCAGATTGAATGACTTGATAGCCTCCTCACTCCACTTAACAGTGCTGTCTTTCTTCAACATATTGGTCATTTCTGTCAAATGCTCAGCCATATTAGGTATAAATCTGCGTAAAAATTTCATCTTACCATTGAAGGCTTGAATCTCTTTCTTGTTCCGTGGAAGATCTATGAGCTGAATGGCCTCCAATCTAGCTGGATCTATGCGGATTCCATCTTTAGAGATGATATGCTCGAGAAATTTTCCCTCATCCATGGAAAAAAGGCTCTTTTTGGGATTGAGAGAAATCCCAAACTTTCTGCAACGCTGAAAAACCACTCTTAGATGGTGCAAATGCTCATCATCTTAACCTGAAAACACTGTCAAATCATCCAAATAAACAACAAGAAAAACATCTTTTTCATTTGCAAAAGTAATGTCCATTGCACGTTGGAAGGTGGCTCTAGCGTTCTTCAGTCCAAAGGGCATCTTGGCATACTGGAAGTTCCCCAGGGTTTTGTAAAGGAAGTTTTATCATGGTCCTTCTCATGCACCAAGATCTAATTGTAGCCTGAGTAGCCATCAAGTAGTGATATCCTAGATGCTCCAACTACTCTCTACAAGATATGGTCCATTTTTGGAAGTGGGTAATTATCCTTTAAGGATGCCTTATTCAATTTCTGAAAGTCAATACATAGTCTTATTTCTCCAGTCTTTTTACGCACTGGGACCAAATTCGAAATCCAATCAGAAAATCTAATAGAAACTATGATTCCTGCTTTGTACAACATGTTTACCTCCTTTTCAATTGATGGCGGTAGCTTTGGATTGATTCTTCTCAGCTTATGTCTGAAAGGCTTCTGATCTGTCCTAATAGGAATTGTATGCTGAATTATGTCCTTATCATATACTGTCAAATCTGAATAATCCCATGCAAATACATCAGAAAATTCAGAAAGAAATTTAACATACTTCTCCTTTACCTCAGGGGATAATGCCTTTGATAATTTGACAAACTTGGGCTGATCAGCTGTTCCAATATTCACGTCTTCAACTCCTTTCTCTGTGGGTACCAAGCTTGGTTTTTTTGCGACATCATCCTGATCAAAAAGCTCCTCTAGAGGTATGAGACCTCTAGGAATTGCATTATCCTTTAACTACAAAATGTCCATCTAGTTTTCTTCCAACTCCTGATCATCAATCTCATACTCACCCTCTATTGGAGTATCTTTGAATTTTCCATCACGCTGCAAAAATGCATTGATCTCATTATCATCCAAAAATACTTGCCAATACCTTAAATTGTCCGGAATAGCAGGCCTATGTTTGACAGAGATTTCAAACTTATTGCTAGAGTTCATCGGAATCTTCAAGTTAGTTGCAGTAGTGGCAAGAGAATCAGCAATAATGTTCTGCATCCTGGGCACTGTTGTCAAAGTATAGTCTGGGAATGTTTTTAAAATGTCCAGGATTGCATTTCTGTATGCCCTCAATCTTGGATGTTTGGCTTGGTATTCTCCCTTCACCTGTTTGATTATCAATTCGGAGTCACCATATACAGAAATCCTTTTTGCATTCAACTTCTTCAAAATTTTGAGACCTGCAATCAAAGCCTCATATTCTGCTTCATTGTTAGAGCAATCAAAGTCTAGCTTATAAGCACAAACTCTAACGTTACTTGTAACCTTCTTAGGCTGAAAAATAGGGATCCTAATCCATATTCCAATGCCAGCTCCATCCTTACCAACAGCTCCATCAAAATCCATACTCCACAGACCTTCTTCTTCTTCTTGAAGATGCTGAAAATTTTCTTCTTTCTCTTCTTTACCTTGGTTGATTTCTGGCTGTTCATTGTCCCTTTGCTGCTAGCAGGTAGGAGGTTTAGAAGTGTTTGCTGCTTTTTCCTTTTCCCTTTTGAGGACCTCTCTGAAATTCTCTGAAATCTCAGTTATTTCATCCACTTGTACCAATTTAACATTCTCATCATTTAAACCACCATCAGAATACAAGACAAAAGACTCTAAGTCTGTATGGACAACATTGATGGGATGATTTACAGGCTTGTCTTTGCTAGTAATCATATATTTCATTTTCTTTTCCCTATATAACTTCCTCAACTGGAAAAATACAGGGATAGTGGTATAAGAGAAGTCAAGCCGCATCGTTCCCTTAAGTTTTGCACCCCACGACCTAGATAGAAGCATTCCAAACCTTGGTGGGACATCAGCAACAACTACGTCCATCAAGACATTCTTTGCTGGAATCTAGTCTAAAGACACTACCAAATCTTTAATTAAACCAATACAGTCGACCCTACTTGATTCAAAGGAATACAATTCATGATATTTACGAGTGATGTCAAGGCCTAGCTTCTCCATGACAGCTTTGGGCATCAAATTATGTGAGCCCCCGGAGTCCAACATAGCATTATGCAGGATAAACTCATGTACTCTAAGACTCAAATAAAAAGGAGGGACTTCATTTTCTTTATATTCTTCTGTGCCTGGACCAAAAATAAGTTCAAGGTAGTCGTCTTCTACATTGACCATATCGGAGAGAGAATCTATTTGCAAGACTTTAGACACCTGAGTTTTATACACACTATACTTCACCAACTCTGTGAGGGGCGTAGAGACTTTTAATTTAGAGATTTCATTTTCTAGATTAAAGGAGGGAGATTTTTATACCTATTTAATGGGTGGGTCTTTCTTCTCTGTTGGCTCCTTTACTATGTCTTGCTGGTTCCTCTCATTTGCTGTATTAGCAACCGCAGGCGCTTTACTAGAAGAAGGATCAGCTGGCTCATTTCCTTTCTTCTCTGCATCGTTTTTCATTTGGAGTTCCTTTCTCTTTTGAATGGGGTTGACTGTAACCTCTCTGTTCCTTAAGGAGTACTTCCTTTATTGAGCTAACATAGCATTCATATACCCTCTTTCATAGTCATCAAACTCCTCTTCCAGTACTGTATCATTGGCGAAAATGAAATTTTGGTCTTTTTGAATGTCTAGAGTCGCCACTGTGTATTCTTCGTATTCTGTAAGAAAAATGGGCACACCATCAGCTGTGAAAAAATGATTAGCCTCAATCATAGGATCATCATCATCTGAATCTATCCCTTGCACATAGTTCTATTGTAAAGGAGTTTTAATTTGCTACTGTGGTGGTGCAACTTGATCCTACATTCTCGTCTCTCTCTGTTTAATTCTGAATTACGGCTATTGCCCTATGAAATTGGGATTTCTTATTTGAGGCTCAGGTCTATCTACAATGGTTAACTTATCAGCAATTTTTTCCACTGTTCTGATCAGAGTGTCCATTTTACTGTCTGCAGTAGAGGCCTCCTCTTTTATTGTGAATCTTTTCTCAGCTCTGGCTCGTGCTCTTTTAGCCAGCAGATTTGCTTCAACATTTACCGCTATCTTTTGCATGTCTTCCAGTGAAGACAGATCTCTTTCACGTAGCTAATATGCCATGTCGGCATCAAATCCATCGGGAAATTTTAACAATGCCAGTCCCTCAGGAGGCTTCAAATTTTTTGGAATAGCATTATATACAACGTTGAATCTCAAACAATAATCCTGCACGATTTCACCCACATTCCTTTTAATGTTCTCATATTCAGACAGAATTTGAAGTGGGTTCTTTTTTACCTCCCACCGATCCAGGAACTGAGTGTGAAACTCCTGCAAAGTGCGAATCGTGGCTAGTGGTAGGGCTCTAAACCACTTTCTGACTTCGCCTCCGAAACTTTGAACAAACAGCCTCATCGTTACATTCTCTACTTCTACCTCATGCAAATCAAAAAGTCATTCATTTTATTAACATGTTGCTGAGCCGTGATGCTCTGAGTGGCATCAAAGATTGGAATTTTACTCTGATAGTCAGCCGGCATATCATCGAGGAACTGGGTAAAACCAGGGGTACATACCTGGAAGCCATAACTCTGGGTGGATTTACGACAGGACTTGTAGGATTTGAGGACGGTGTTAATGGAGGAGATGATAATTGGGAGTTGAATGATGGGAATGTTGATGTATTGAGAGGGGGAAATATTTTTCCTGATGATTCTGAAGACTCATGGATATTAGTTACAGTGATGGACTGAGGAGAATTCAAAATGTAATCGTCAATGGAGGTATTTTCTCTTTGGACTTCAATATCTACAAGGAAATCAAGATCTAAAACTGTATCATCAATTTCATTTTCAAATTTATTCCTAAATAAAGAAAGCTCAAAATTCTCGTCAAAGGAAAGATATTGTACAAAAAACCATTCACTGGGCCAAGTATAGGATCTGAAGATGGGTCTAGGGCTTAATGATCTTTCTTGTCTTCTAATAATTCTGGGTATAAGATTTGGATTTTCAAACACAGGGGGAGGATTTGGATCTGGATTTGCCCTGGTGTATCTTCTTCAAGCCAGTGTGGTCGAATTTCTATTTCACAAAAATATTATTTTGCAGCCTAGCAAAAATCTGAACGCCATCTTTCAAAAGTCTGGAATTATTTGATGTACTGGGGCAAATCTTGCAAGTCAGATGATATGCTTATAAAACTAGACTGGAGATTGACTGAAGCAGCATTTATCTACTTATGCACCTGCAAAGCAATATGCAGTTCGAAGGCTACCTAGCATATCTTCAGGCTCCATCTATAGTTTATAAAAAAAAGAACACTAGCAATCAAACAATCTTGAACTATCCCCAGTGGAGTCACCAGAGATGTTAGCACCTGAATTGGACCCAAGGCTACAAAAGGAAAATCAGGGTAACAACTAAACCACGCTAAACCTTGTAGCTAGCCCTACAAGGACAGGAGAGGGCTCTCTCCATGAAAGAATATTCAAAGGAATACAATAAATGGACTGATATTAGGCTAGTTAAAATGATAGGGATAAAAGGTTTAATAAAATGAATGAATTTTTCAGGGAAGTGTGGGATAAAAAGGGACAGTTTGAAACCAGGAATTAAATTAGGACACAGGGTATTTCATGGGGCAAGATAGGCACGAAAATTAGCAATTAAAATTTAATGAGGATGGAATGGAAATACTGGTGCGGAGCTGAAAAGGGCACAATAAATGGATCCTTTTTAAATAGAAGAAAAATACAGAGTATGAATTATTTCCCAAGGTAGAGTATATAAAATGGATTCTACCTTTCTATCTTGAAAGCATTCAAAAGGAAATGTTTATGGATGAATGGAACACATAAAAATTCACATATGAAACAAAGAAGAAAAACAAATGCTAACTCTCATACCACATGGATTCCACAAATCAGAGCTGCATCTCTTATTAATTCCTGTCAAACTGCATGATGTAGCGCAGAAATTCTCTTCCACACTATTCCCCTATTACTCAGACTCTCAGACCGCTTCACAAATGATTTACAATTAAATTAAATAGGCTGAAATGTGGGAACATAGATCCACAAGAGAAGGGAGTTGTTTTAACAGCTAAAGAACTGAAATACAATCATAGTAAATAAATACAACAATCTACCCCTGAAAATAAGAGACATCATTGCATTTTGACCACTTGCTGTTAGGCTATATGAATGAAAACAGGCAATCCGATGAATAGATCTCCTATTTTGCTGCTGTTGTAACCATCTTTATTACATTTTAAGCTCACGGTCAACCAAATTTTCCTTCACTTTCCATTATTTCTTTTGAATATACTGACCCTTTAATAAACTTCCATTGAAACATCATAGAACGAAATAATGCTTTTGTGAAGGGGAAAAATGTATTTTGAATGGGAAAAGGGAAAGGAAGGAGGCGGGACCCGCATATAAATCACAATCAGAATCAGGAAGGGGGGGGGGGCAGACGGAGTGATATATATGAAATCGTCGATGTGATTTGGGGAGGTCCTTCATATGAATGAAATAAAAAAAAATCACTTTTAACAAAGGGAAAGGCCTTTATAATGTGCGGGCGGGAGTACTGTATGGTGGGCCCAGGGTATGTGAATCGAAATCGCAATATGGAGCGGAGGTGTATGCGACATATAATATATAACGTAATCACAATCGGGGCCGGGGGTTGGATATATATGAATCAAACCAAAAAAAATTCCGATGCGATGAATGGGAGGAGGGCCTCTATATTTATGAACGAGCGAAAGATTTAAGTGGTTGGGCCGACCAATCGCAATCGGATGTCGGAGGGTGTCAGCTATACAATCGCATCAGAGCATAAGGGATTTGCAATGCGATCAGAGGAGGGGCTACGATTTATTGTGGGTCGTTCGATCGATGGAGGTAATCAATGGTCGGATGGGAATTGGGAGTCACAATCGGAGGATCAGGGAAGGGACTTGCGATTGATCTCAATCGGAGTTTTGTGCGATCGGGCGATCGGAAGGAGGAGGTGCGATCGGGTGATCGGAGGAGGGCTTGCGATTAGCGGATCAGAGTTTTGTGCGATTAATTGATCGGGGGATGGTTTTCGATTGGAAAATCGGAGTTTTGTGCAATTGATCGATCCGGGGATGGTGCGATCGATCGCATCGGAGTTTCGAGCAATTGGCCGATCGGAACTTCCAAAACAAATTTTCGATTTGCGATGAGGGATTTATAATACATAGCTTAAACTTTATTATAAAGTTTAAGGGGAAGTGGTTTAAAACTAAATCACATATTTATTAAAATAATTTATAATGCGATTTTGTAATTGGAAAGGGGGAAAAGGGGTTTTTAAAGGGATATAAAATTTAAATAATATAAATTTTAAAGGGAAATAGGGGGTATATGAGGGTATAAGGGCTTTTACTTCACTTAAGCATAAATTTCAATCCAGAAGTCAGTTTTGAGAGTGTAGTATATCGTTGGAAAGCTCTTTCTGGGCTCTTTCTGATGGAGTTACTTCGAGGATGATTTGGCATTGATCATGCTATGGAAAAACTCTCTGAAGGCAGGAACATCACTTTGTGGAGTTAACAGCTTCTGAATTGTGGCTTATTACATATTATGATATAAAATTACATAATGAATGATAATAAAGGAAAAATATTATGTTTCACCTCAAAACATGGTTTTGAGGTGAAAATTTCATCAAGATGAATAAAATATCTCTCTGATTCTTCCTGGTGCTGTGACTTTGAGCTTATTAGCTTCCTCATGACCTTGCTGATATTATTGACATTTGACTGATTAATTTGACCATGGTGAGACCCTATAAACTTATGAGACCCATCCTATGACCTACTGATATGATTTTGAGAATGAAAGTGACTAATGACTGAAGACCATAGAAAGGAAAATCACCAAGTACCTCATGAGGGACAACTGATAAAAATTACTAGCATCAATGAATCCATGACCTAACGGAATGGTAAAATTTATTCGGTATGGGACACCTAATATGCAAACAAAAAAGGAGCAGTTTTGATCATTGATGGCAGTATGACTAGACTGACACTAACATAAGGCATGAAGATTAATTTTAATAGTGGGATTTTGATGTGTTTAAGAGCAATACATGGTTTTTGGAAGTTGAAGAACAATTTAATGTTGTGGAGCTTGTGGATGATTTGCCTTGGTTGATAATTATGAAGGCTTGCTTATAGTATTCCTGAGTTTAGTTAATGGTGATCTATCACTTATTTTTCCATGTCTTTCTTGTTTATCATATGCCCATATTTCTATATTGCAATAGCTCAGAAGATTATAGGATGAGAAATGTTGTTTGAGGCACCTTAGTCCTCCTGTTTACTATTGTCTTCATGTTTTCCTCTGTTGGGTTAGTTTAAGGAATTATTAGTTGCTCCTTAGGCCCACCTAAGCTTTCCTATTTCATTATTGGATTAATATTCTAGTTTACAAACATGATTCATGGTAAGCCCTGCTTGTTTTATGCTATCTAAACTCTGTCTTGAAATATCTCTTTGATGTATTGATTGATTAGGTTAAGCCAAAGAGGTCTTGTTTTGATATTTCCCTTTGTATATTCTTATCAGTTTTCCTTAAAGTTCTTTATAGTTTAATGGATTATTTTTAGGCATTCCCTCTTCATTTATTAACGCTATTTGTCTCTTATATGTTTTCAAATATTGAAAATAGAATCATTGAAGTTTGATAAGTTGTCTTACTTTATTTATTCCACTGGATTGAGTAAATGGTGCACCATATCTCATTACCAGTAGCTTTTTCTTATCAGTATTTAATATCTCTCTGTTCGTAGGTATTTGAAAAAGGATTCTTAATTTCCCCTTGCCCTACCTTGGTTCCCAAACTTAATGCCCATTTCACCTCACACATAAACTTTAAATATCCATTAACTACACTATATTTTCCCTATAATGTACCCCGATTCATTATTGAGATATAAATGACTTCATAGACTCCATAGCTGAATTGATTTGATAACCTCTCACTCCATCTATCCTTATTGATAATCTTCCCCAACCAAACCAAAAAACAAACCTACACTTAAAAACTAGCCTAAAATCAAACACTTAAAGCAAAAAATTTCAAATTCTTCACATAATAGAGAGAGCCCTCTCTAACTCCAGGAAGGCTAGGTCCTAGGACTCCAAATATTGGTCTGATGTTACCCTATCCATTTGGTCTACCAATTTTCTAAATCATGGAACACTAACATAATGGCGATCACGGTGGGACCTTCTAAGTTAGTGACAATCTAAGTACCCCTTAGGACTCCAGAATCCCTTGTTAAAGAGTATCTATTGATTTAGCGTCGCCTCATCGCTATCACTAACACAATGGTAATCATGATGCAACCTCTAATGTTAGTAACAATCTAGGCTTCCATTAAGACTTCAAAAAACCTTATCAAATCATAGAGAACTCAAGTTGATAGCTAAAGAGTATAATCTGGTGGTCTCGACATCATAGAAAGATGATGACTCAGCTATAGGACACTCTTACAAACCTTAGGGCTACATATATAAACTCAAAAAACCCCAAAACATTCCTAGATTGGCTTCTTGTGAATATTGGTGGTGGACCATAGAGACATACCTTCAAAACAACTAAAAATATCCACCTAGCGACTCCACTAGCATCTAGTAGGCCTTATAACTTTACTAGTGTCCATAGAATCCTATAGGACTGTGTTGAATCAACCCTGAAAAGTATATAAGTATAGTCACACGCTGTGTGAGTTTAGCAAATACAAAAAGAGGTAAAATTTTAGAAAAGGTTAAAAAAATTTTAGGCTCTCTAAATTTTGATTTTGAAATCTGGCTTCACGAAGAATCAATGCCAGATCTCATCCAGATCCAAACCCTCCTACTATATTTGATGACCCAAAAAGGATCTTGTGGCAAACTTCTAAAACTGGAAACTTAACTACTGTTAGGATTATTCATAAAGAAAGCTCTGTACCTGAAAATATCACAGCCTTGCAAGACCCCCAATTTGACTTGCATCACACAAGAAACTTTTTTAGAACCATGTCACAAAGTAGGATTGACCATACTCACCTTGAACCCATATAATTGCAGTAGAGTCCTAGCAGAGAAGCATCTCCTTCCACACCACCTGATTTCCAGCTTCTCCACCACTTTGGCTCTTTCCACCCCAAATCTGCTTAGAATCAGTTTGCTAGTCCAAGTACTTCCGCCACACCCATTCACACCTCCACTGTGAAAACCACTCCATCTGATACCACAAATCCTTCACTTGTAAATCCACCATTATATCCTATCATGGCAGCTTGGTATGCCCCCCTAGTTTTACCACAACCTTTGGTACCGTTGCCAAATTATTACCAATCTATAATCCCTCACTTTACCAAGGCTGAATCTACCACTGCGAAAAACATGTAGATAGAATAAATGATGCTTTTGAATGCATGGAATTAGAAGAGGAAACCATGAAAATGAGGATGTTTTCCCAAAGCCTAGGAGGTGAAGCTAAACAATGGTTCAAAATCCTAACTCCCAACATCATACTGATCTCCCTTCCCTTTACCATATTTTCATAAACAAATGGGAGATTAAGAAAAAACCTCTCTAGATCCTCTGAGAATATAGAAATATTAAAATAAACACAGGGGAAAGTGTCCAAGACTATTGCACTAGGTTCCATAGTGTTTACAACACACTACCACCAAACATGAAACCCCCACTAGGCCTACCCTTAGCTAAATATCCAGAAGGTTTTGACCCCGACATGGCCTATTAGCTAAGAGAAAGAGAGCTCCTAACTTCAAAATACATGAAAAATGGATCTATAAGTGTAGAGGCCAACTTAACTGAAAATAGAGCTAGGTTGAGATCATAAAAGAGGGTAACCTACAAATATGAAACCATGCCCTAAACCTCCTCATCTGATTCCAATATTAACAACCTACTTAGAACCATGGAAATAATGATGAAGAGAATAAGCATAAATGAAATAGAAACTCCTAGAGAGAACCAACCAAATCCCCAAAACAGAAACCAGAATCAGAACTTCAGAAGAGATCCACCCAAAATCAGACAAAGGGAAAATGATCAACAAATCAGGCCACCCTTCCAAGATAACTATGTAGATGAAGGGGAAAGAGATAATGAATAGCCAGATGAAAATCATCTAAACTTAATAGGCTCTGATAATGAGGGTGATGTTTTTCTCACAGAAGAAGAACAATGTTACTTCTCCTCGAATATAAATAAAACAAGCGATGAATATTTTGAAGACTAAGAGCTAGGATTGGAAAATGCCATAATGGAATTCCATAGGCAATATGATCTTAGGATCAAGAAAAACCAAGACAACTACAAGAAAAACAACTTAGATATTGTTGTTAGGAAAACCCCCAAAAACATTCTTAAAGGAATAGTAGACAACAATAACACCATGGCTAATAAAATTGATCCTAACAAAAATGAAACTAGCCAACCAAGTGGTGACACAAGTTTCCCTAGTACCTTTACTAATGGCCCTGAGAAAGCTCTTTTGATTAAAGCCCCAAATCAGAATCAGAAAATTAAAAATGTAGAAAAATTTATGACTGATAAAACTAATCTAAATATGTCTAAAACCCAAGTACCTTTCAGTTTTGAAGGAGATATTGCTAAAATGAAAATAACCATACCTCTCACTGAACTGGTAGCTCTAGATATGTACAGGTCCCATGTTTTGAAAGTTTTGAACATAGGGAATAATATAGACACGCTCAACTTAATATATGACAAACTAGAGCTGTTAATTGGTCTCAAAGTTGAGGGAAAATACCAAGAAGGAGCCATGCCCCCTTTCTATGTTAGCCTAAACATACATGACAAAATCCTACATAATGCCATGCTAGACTCTGGTGCCTCTCACAACCTAATCCCAAAGGTAGTGATGGAGAAATTAGGCCTAGAAATAACCAGACCCTACAAAGATCTGTATTCCTTTTATTCAAGTAGATTTAAGTGCTTGAGCCTAATCAAGGATTTGTGTGTCAATCTGACACAAATCCCTGCTAAGAGCCAAGTCATGGACATAGTAGTGGCTGACATTCCCCCCAAGTACGGCATGCTTTTGTCCCAATCTTGGGGAGCCAAGCTTCTCGGAAACCTCAAACTTAACATGTCTTATGCCACCATCCTGTTTTTTAACCAAACAAGGATATTGTACCAAGACTCTAACATGAATTATATGGAAAGTAGCCTAGATATACCCAAAAACACTCCTGTCTATTCCATTCATTCAGACTTAGATTCATTCATCTTGTATAATTAAAATGACCTTGATGAACAAGTGAATGAAAATGGTGAAGATCTAGGCACACTACAACAGCCAAATCAGTCTCTCTATGATGAGTTTGACATTCAGAACTATCACGACCCTAAACAACCACATGATGATAAAACTGAACTTGATTTTCTACAAATTGAAAATGAAATTTCAAAACCAAAAATCAGTTTTGAATCTGAAACAGGTTGCTCAAATAAAGGACAAACCTCAAAAACAGAAATTTTTCCTTTTACCAATCCAGAAGTACTAAAATACCCCCATAGAAAAAAAATATTTGGGAATCTATATCCAGATAGTCTTAAGTTTTTACCTTACCTATGCTTCATCATCCAAAAGTTTTGTCCCTTCAGAAGAGGTGTCAACCCCCACAAATATTGCTATGGATCCCAAATAAATCTTTGCTAAAGTTGATGTAGAGAAGTATGGTAAGTATAATTTGGAAAAACCCGAAGTTATTGAGTAATCTAAAATTTTATCACTACACACAAAACAAAGAAATGCAAGATTGTGAAATTTTTTTCCAAATTCTTGTGTGTATAGGGAGGCTAGTTTCAAACCTACTTACACAGACATTGTTCTAAGAAGCCCTCTTTTCAAAAAATATCATAAAAACCTTGAGAAATTAATGTAACTTAGAAAGAAGGAAAAGAGACATAGGTTGTGGATAGACTTCAGGTACCTAGATCAACCCTTCCTAAAGGAAAAATACCTTTTTTCCAAGATAGATCATGCTTTACAAAGGGCAGGGTTTTCTAACTAGATTTCATTTCATGATAGTGTTTTAGGTTATCATCAGCTGATACCACTTAAAATCAATCAGCTTAAAGACTTTTTCAAGTTTCTTGGGAGCAATTATATATTTAACCAAATGTTTCCTGGGCTAAAGAGTGCTAGAAACACCTTCCGAAGAACTATGGCTAAAGTTTTCAATTTCTTCACTATGGTATACATTGTTGACTTCATCATTTGTTTTAAAGATGATAAGGAATACCTTTCTACTTAAGGAATACCTTGTACACAAACAAATTTGGGAAGCAATATTCAAAGAAGAAACACCAAGGGGAACATTGATTTCTTGAAAACTCTTGGAAAAAACCTTATACCATGTTTTCAAATGAAGGTAACTATGATTTCTGTTTACAAGATCTGAATGGACAAAGAATTTTAGGAGATCCTTTTGAAGACAAGATGCTCAAACACCATTACTGTAAAAATCCTTAGCTTTATGCCTCCACTCATTGTACATACCATTGTTTGATAAAAGGCCATAAAGAGAGAATACGAGAAAACATAGAAAAATAGAAAAGAGGGTAGATTCAAAGAGAAGGTACAACCCCATACACAAAAAATAGTAGTATTGAAAGTGTGAAAGCTTGAATGCCACTGTTGGTGCAAAAAGAATGTCTTATTTAGTAATATTACCTAATCACGGATGAACATGTTTTAAATTTATCGTTGATAAGCTAGTAAAAGAATGTTGGTCAAATCATTTAAGCTTGACTTGTCAAAAGAAAATAGATTAGTAATGAAAGATACTGATTCCACATGCTTAAATTTGAACCCAGGAGAAGGGCAAGGATGATTAGAAAATAATGAAACATATCCCTCACACATTTTAGTTTTGTTTGCTTATGAAAATAATGTTTCTGTGCAGATTTTCTGATTGCCACAACTCATGAAGAATCAGATTGCCTAATCTTGGTTCAATTCATTCTTTAAATTTCTTGTCAATAGCTTAGAGAATGAAGTCTGTCATACTGCTTAATATTGAGATGCAAATAGTCTAGGTAGAGAATAAGAAGAGTTCACTAGCATAATCTGAACCCTTGGAAGAAATAAGTGTAGAAGTAGATAGTTTGTTTTTTCTTTCAAAAGAAAAAATGTCAATGGGTTTGCCAGTTCAAGTGCACCCAAGGAAGAAATTTTTTTAGGAAAGTAGGCTAGGTAGGTAGAGATGAATTTGAGCTAATCATGCTTTCAAATTATCAAAATCACTACTTTAGGGAAGTAGAAGAAAAATAAAAGAATAAAAAGCTTCCCAATGGATGAGGCATTGGTCTTCAAAAGCCAAGAGATCTGAAATTATGAACACCTCCTGAAAAGGAGTTGCCCTCCCGAAGTGGAGCCACTATTAGTCATCAATAATTTCTACCTGTTTAGATGACTAAATGCTTATCCTATATTTCTAGAAATCTAATTCAAGAATCTCATGAGTTCTAGAAATATCACTGCCTTCATTATCCCTAGGATTAAATTTTCACTATTCTACTACTCTATCAAAGCATGGCCAATCTCTCACTCCCCAAAGACCAAATCATGGACTTATGTCCCTCATTCTCACTACGTTTTCCACCTCTAAATTTACCACTCTATTTTTTATTGTCTAAACCTTCTACCTTTACACCTTGGTTTTCCAAATAGCCTAAACCTTTTTTCCCCTACTCAGCAAGTGCCTCAAGCACTGGTGATTTTAAATTCCCTTTCTAGGAATTTTAGATAAATCAAATATTTTAATTTCTTGGATGTAAATTCATCAAGAGTTTTCAAAATCCTGTTTACATCTCCAAATCCTGATTCCAATTTTCAGTCAAACATCTAATCCAAAAAGATATCCCAATAGGTCATTATAGGGTCTCCTAGTTTATGCATTGCTTTGGTTTCCTACACTCACTATGTTCACAGGTGCTCAAAGATGAAATAAAATAAAAATAAGGTGAGTGCATGAATTTATAAAGGGTGTCAAAAGACCTTCAAGGAAGGAACTCCTAGATCAGAGCATGGAGTCTGCAAAAAGATAATTTTCCTATGTTAAAGAATTTCTGCAAGAATGCTTTATTACAGTTATCAGCGAAAGAAAGGTAGGGTAAGAGGCTAAAAATCCTTAAGGGCATCCACAAAAAAAGAAGAGAAAAATGCTGAAGTTCACAAAGAGGATCATGAAGACATAGATACATAAGCACAACTGTGCATGGATTAAGGATTCATTGAAGCAAGAAATCATCATGAGAGACCTCCTTGATGACAATAGGGAAAGATTAAAAAATAATGATAGGAAATGACTTATAAGTATTATTTTAGGCACACTTTTTCACCACACAAAAAATATATATTGAAAAAGTGTCAGTGTGAAGGAGGAAAAGCTTTCATGAACAATCAATATCCATGCAAAAGGTAAAAAAGGACAGATATGCATCAGCACCACTAATCCTAACATAAAATATTCTAGGATTGATAAATAAGAAAAGGAAAAAATGCCCTTAAAAGATAGAAGTCTAAAAAGGTAGGAAAATGTGACCTAAAGGTCATAAAACCCCATGAAAGATCAGAAGGTTTTCACAGGACATTTGAAAGGATGCCCCCCATGGTTGAAATAAGATAGAAAGGGTTTTTATTTGTCAGTGCACCAAAGGGATAAATTCTAAAGAGTATCAGTGGTTTTGTAACTAATTGGCACAACATGTGTTGCCTAGCAAGGGATCCATGAAAGAGATCACAAAGACAAAGATGCAACAACATCACATAACATAAATTCAAGATTTATTTTTCGAGACCTGCTTAATGATGGAAAGCATAGTTTTCGAGGGTATTGTCAGATGGTCACTCTATGGCTTATCAGAACAATAGTTTTCACTACAAAAAAGGACAAGTTGTAGAGAGTATCAGTGTGAAGGTTGCTTGAGCTCCTCAAGCACAGTCACAAGTTTAGACAATAATCACAAAAATAGAGTGTAAGTGCTACTACTGAGGGTCTAAAAGAGCCAAACTCCAAAGGAAGTGTAAGGATCAAAAACACTACTTTTATGACACCACCAGCAAGGAGAAATAACCAAAAGAAGGTAATGATAAAATTGACCAAAAAGGATAAGGTTGCTATATAGGACAGATTCATCATGCTTCTAACAAATCAGTGGCCAAAGAGAGAATGAAATCACCTTTTAAAATATCACCCACAAAGATCGCTTTGTTTCTTAAAACCACCACCTGCAAAAGGAAAAGAGAAATATTAGCAAAGGAGATAAAAGACCAACATCAAATAGTAGTAAAGTGGGTTTTCATTTTAAATTTTTCAAAGGGTATAAAAAGCTTAAAGCCATCACATTCAAACCATTTCTTCATATGCAAAAAAGGTGGAAATTTTCAAGGTTTTCGAAGTTTTTTGGCAAGTGTTCGGGCCAAGAAACCTCTACGCTACGCTCCTATTGAGCCACGCTGCGCCCTTGTCTCCTCTCCTAGTGCAGTTTTCTACACGTTGTTGTCATCTTGTAGTGGCATGATACACATCTGTCACATGTTCTATCACTCGACCGGCCCTGCCAGAACAACCACGGACCTACCCATTCAGGCCTGCACGACAACCCACCTGACACGCATTTGCTGCACTCCATGTTGTGTAGAGGCTACCAGGAGTACATGGCAGTGCATTCAAGAGGAAGCCTGACCCAAATGCCTGCCTAACAACTCGTATGTTGCACACTTTCACGTTCAAACGTTGCCCGAGAATACTTAACACCTCGTACAGAGGTGCCCGTGTTGCCCTCCTGCGTGGTCAAGGCTTCTAGCCACCCGAATCCTCGTGCAGAGGCCACCCGTACTACGCGCCTGGGCATTCAGAAGCTACCTGACCTTGTGTACTAAGGCCACCCAATAGAATGTGTATAAGGCACCCAACTGGACCATGCTGCGTTCCTATGTATTTTCTTCAACTGTTGAATTTTTGAGAGGTATTTAGATATTTTCCCTACTTTTTCCTACTCTCTAAAAGTAAAAATATAGAGAAATTTGAAAGGTAAAATTAAATGGAATGTGGAAAAACCCTAAGGAAGGAGGAAAACACCTAATTACCTGCTAAACAACTCCCTTGTTCAAAGGACGCCCATCCATTTACATGCTAAGAGCACACTGAAGCCCAAATTTTTTTCCTTCATTATTCCTTCTACTTCATTTGTAGTCACCACCTATCTCATTCTCATCTCACTTTCCCTCTCCATATCATCTCCCAAGGAGATCAAGGTTTGTTTTCAAAGACTAGTGTAAAAGAAAAAATGCCTAGAGAAGGCAGTGTTGACAGTGGAGATAGAGGCCAAAGGCCTAGAGAACAATAGAGGAAGGGTGGGAAAGAAAATAGGTTTGAGCCTATAAACACTAAAATATTGACAACCTTTCCTAATATAGTTTCATATTTCCAAGAAGTAGGACACTATGAGTTCTATGAGAAAGTGCAGAGAGTCCAAAGTCACCCTCAATTGACCAAACTTTTTGTCCTTAACCTTCATGACCACCATGTAAATCTAGCTGGAGTGAATTTTGAGCTGACCACCAATGCAATCTCTATGGCCACTGGAATACCTTGCATGGGGGAAAAATGGTTAAAACAGGTGTATCTAGACCTAAGCCATTATCAGCCCTTCTTAAAACCAAGTTTCCAAGCTGATTGCAAAACAATTTTCCCCTTTTCTCATTTTTTGGACATATATGCTCCTTTAGTGAAGATTATTATGAAATACTTCACTTGTGAGGGTAGGTTTTCTAGGATCTATTCCTACCACATAAGACTACTCATGCATTTTATTAAGGCCAAATTGCTCGATTTTCACTACTAACTTTGTAAAAGTATTGATAAAATGTCATCTATTGTGCAAAAAGGGCCTCCCTCCCAACAAATGTCAAGTATTTTCCACAATTCCCTCATCAAAATGATTGTATTACACCAATTGGAGCAACAAGGCATTCAATGGGAATTTTTCATTTCCCATGGTGTTTTCACAAGTCCACAGCCCCTTCCTCTACAAAGTTTACCATCATCATATAAAATTCCTCCTCCCACACCTCCATCACCCTCCACTGACCATGATTATTTATTTTCACATGAATCCTATACCCAAACAAACCTCCCTCTTTCACCTTCACCTAAAGCCTCATAACATGAAGAAAGAAGTAACAAGGAGGAAAATGGCAGTCAAGGAGAAGAAAAAATTGATGAAGAGGACGAAAATGAAAGTGAATAAAGTGAAAATGATGAAGAATATACCAAGGACAGTGAAGAGGAGGCAGATGAAAGCAGTAAAGAAGGCATTGAAAAAAGCAGTGGGCTAACTGATAAAGAAGGTAACAAAGAAGATAGTGATGACAAAGAGGAATAAAACAATGACCAAGATGAACATGGCAGTCATGAAGAAAGTGATGACAAAGAGGAAGATGTAAATGAAGAAAGTGATGAGGAATAAGACCAGGAAGAAAGTGTTGATGAAGAAGAAAGTAGTGACAAAGGAAGTGAAACAAAAACTGAACAAGAAGGCAAAGGTAGTGAGCTAAATGAGGATGAGGAAATCAATGACAACCCAAGTATAGAGGCAGACTTTGATGAGTAGAGTGATGAAGGTAAAGAAGAAAATAGTGAGCCCAATAGCAGTGATAAAAGGATAAGTGACAAAGATGAAGATAGAAGGAAGAGACAGAGTTTTAAGGTAATTGCAGTGGACAAGACAAAAAATACAATGAGCTAAAAAGTGAAGAAAACTCACATAATGAGGCAGAAAATGACATCCATGATGAAGAAGAAGATCATGACAGTACTCATGAAAAAATAAGTGAGAATGAAGAAGAAAATTTTGAGGGAAAATATAGTAGACATGGCAAAGATGAAGAAAAAAATGAAGATGCCTCTAACAGTGACCCCACAGAAATGCAAGCAGTGATAAAGAGGCAGAATTTGAAAGTGAAGACAATGGGTCAAATCATGAAGAGGAGGACATTCATGAAGATACAGATGTATAAAGCAATGATGAACACACCTCTAATGTTGCAAATATAGAGGATGACAATCATGAAAATCTTGACAGTGATACTAACATGAGAGAAAATGAAAATGCCTCTCAAGAAGGCAGTAAAGAGCAAAGTGAGGAAGACACACACACAAAAATCATCAGTGAGAAAACAAACAACCATAAGGTCACCAATGATCAAGGTATTCAAGTGAAACATGTTAAAAATTTTACTCTCACTTACCAAAGAGGATCAAGGCAAGTGTTTGTTGCATCTAAGAGGCAAGGGACCTTTCCATCTACGTCAGCTCAACCATTGGACAAAGGTAGGAAAAAGGTGATAGAAGAAGAGGAAGATTATGAAAAAAAAGAGAGAGTTTGAACTCATTCACATAGACAGTGATGATGAGAATGAAATAAGAATTTCAAACTCCCTCCTTCAAGATAGGAATGAACAAATCAAGGACTTGGAGGCTCAATTAGAAAGAGAAAAGGATTTCATTCACTTCTATCAAATGGAAAACAAGAAAATGAGTGGCCAACAAGCCATCCATGAAAAAAGAACACTCAGGTAGCGAAAAGAGGCCCAAAGGGCACAGGTGAAGTTGGAAGAATTCATGGGCACTTATGAGGAGAGTATTGATGAGGAAGGTCAAACTAGAAGGAGACCTATAACTATGGGTCTAAGGAAAGAATTGGCAAAGTAGAGAGAAGAAGAATCAGCCCAAGTAGAAGAAATTTCTCTCCAAGAACTCCTTGCACTAGAAATTGAACATGAAAGGGAATCATGGCTTGAGAGGGCTAACTCACACCTTGAGGCCAAGCTGAAGAAGGCCAATAAAGACTTGGATCTACAAAGAAGAATAGCTAAGCATTATGCTCAAAGAGACCAATTTGCAAGGCAAGAACTCAAAAGGGCCAAAATTTAGATCCAAGCACTAAAGGAGAAAAAGGACCAAGCTAGCCTTTTTATTTTGGCTCAAGCTTCTCTACAAGTCTCCTAGGACCCATGAGGCACTTATCTACCAAATTTGGGAGAAATTGGATAAGTTTTTATTTTTTGCAAATTTTGAGGCTAGGAGCGCAACATACCTAGTGCTACGCTCTTTTTCAGGGCATCTTCAAGAGGAAATGATTTCATTTCTAGATTCCTCATCATGAGAGGACCATTCTCACCAATTTTCATATAAACTTGAGTTGTTTTTGTCCCCCAAAAAGGCCAAAAACACCCAAATTTTCACCATTTTGCCTGCTTTTCAGGACATGTGCTGTGCTCCTACCATTCTTGGAATTTTCACTTTTTGGACAGGTTGTAGAGTTCATATCAGAAAACCAAGGATAGATATGGGAAGTATACTTTAGTGGATTTCCAACAAGCCATCATGGATCCTTATCTGACATTGGGAAGGCCTTCAAAACACCGTTGTAAGAAGGCCCATTTTTTTTGTTCCTATGCTACGCTCCTGGCATGCAAATTCAAATTTAACACACAGTGCTATGCTCCTACGGTTGACAAGTAAGAATGTGCATTTGGAAATTTTTTTAGGCTTTTTAGAGCCTAAAGGTAAATTTAATTGCTAAAAATGGCCGGAATATATTTATTTTAGATATTTTTGTGCCTTGGGCCTTGCAAGGCCTCAAGGACAATATAGATACTTCTGATTAGCCAATAGACTTCTAAATGCTCTATTAGGATTTCCTCATCCTTGATTGTTATATAATCCATGAGGATTAATTTTAATAGTGGGCTTTTGATGTGTTTAAGAGAAATATATGGTTTTTGGAAGTTGAAGAACAATTTAGTGTTGTGGAGCTTTTGGATGATTTTCCTTGGTTGATAATGATGAAGGCTTGCTTACAGGATTCCCAAGTTTAGTTAATGGTGATGTATCTCTTATTTATCCATGTTTTTCTCGTTTATCATATGTCCATATTTCTATATTGCAATAGCTCAGAAGAGTATAGGATGAGAAATGTTGTTTGAGGCACCTCAGTCCTCTTGTTTTCTATTGTCTTCATGTTTTCCTCTGCTGGGTTAGTTTAAGGAATTCTTAGTTGCTCCTTAGGCCCGCCTAAGCTTGTCTATTTCATTATTATATTAATATGCTAGTTTACAAAAATGATTCATGGTAAGCCCTTCTTGTTTTATGCTATCTAAACTCTATCTTGAAATATGTCTTTGATGTATTGATTGATTAGGTTAAGCCAACGAGGTCTTGTTTCGATCTTTCCCTTTGTATATGCTTATCAGTTTGCCTCAAAGTTCTTTTTAGTTTAATGGATTATGTTTAGGTGTTCCCTCTTCATTTATTGATGCTATTTGTCTCTTATATGTTTTCAAATATTGAAAGTAGAATCATTGAAGTTAGATAAGCTGTCTTACTTTATTTATTTCACTGGATTGTATATCTCGAAGGTGTATTTGTTTAAAAGTATTTTGATTGAGTAAATGGTGTGACCTATCTCATGAACAATAGATTTTTCTTATCATTATTTCAGATCTCTTTGATCATAGGTATTTGACAAAGGATTCGTAACTGCACTTTGCCCTACCTTGGTTCCCAAACTTAATTTCCATTTCACCTCACACATAAACTTTAAAGATCTATTAACTACACTAGATTTTCCCTGTGATGTACCTCGATTCATTATTGAGATATCAATGACTTGATAGAATCCATAGCCCAATTTATTTGATAACCTCTCACTCCACCTATCCTACTTGATCATCTTACCCCAACCAAAACAAACAAAAAACCTAAACTTAACAACTAGCCTAAAATCAAACACTTAAAGTGAAAAAGTTCACATCCTTTGCATAATAGAGAGAGCCCTCTCTCGATCAAGGAAGGATAGGTCCTGGGACTCCAAATACTGGTATGATGTTACCCTTTGCATTTGGTCTACCAATTTGCTAAATCATGAGACACTAACAGTGCGCTTCGTGCCACCATACATCTTTTGAATTCTAATAAACTCGATATAATTCCATAGAAGCATTATGCACTATTTAGTCAAATCATCATAATTAGCTTCCAAATCATTTTCTTCACCCATGAGTAGATCGAAGTCATATTTCTCTTCTTCAGATCTTTTCTTCCAAACCAATGGTTCGCAGGACTCTCTCACTTCATAGAGCCTTTTCTTCAATGAATTCCTCTTCTTTACACAATTCAATAGCCTTTATTTAAGTCCTTCAAATTTCATCTTCTCTCAAATTAATTCTTCCATTATATCTCTAGCCCTAAAAAATGTCTTGCTTCAGCTAAGGTATCAAAAGAAACCCGATGTACAAGTTTAGCTTCAAAACCACCTGCTACCCTGCAATTGTGTCTCTGCTTTCTTCAATGATATCAAGCCCCAAAAGATGGTAGCTATGATACCGAATGATGTGCAAAAATAGTTGTGTATTCAAACTTTAACAACCATGTATCAGCGGCTCTGATACCAACTGTCACACCCCTATACCTTTTGGTGTCTTTCAACCATGCTATAGACGGTTGCGGCACTATCGTACTTTTTCTTTTTCAAAATACTCAAGTATATAGACTACACCTTTAGAAACACTTGTTAAATCAGTTAATAAAATTTTCTTTCAATATGAAAAAATAAACATAAACATCATTACCATACCACATGTACACCCATTCATACAAGGGAGGGGAAACTCCCTGTTAATAATGAGTTCGCCCGATAATATGCTTCATAAATATGATATAATAAGTTCAAATCCAGCAGAAGACACTTATGCTCCTTGGAAAGGAAATTTATTCTGACCAAGCTTCAAGGATTTTAAACCATGAAAATAGCCTACAACAATCATTTACAACATCAGATTTTCACCTTGGGAATTTTCTGCACAAACTGCCCAAGTGCTTCCAGGTCACTCAAGTCACTCGGGTTGGCACTGCAAATCAGTTCAGACCATCCAAAGAGTTCCCTGTGTGTCCAATCCGCCTCCAAAATGTATGGTTATATGCAGCCTGTCAATAAAAATGTTATATAAATTACGACACTTAATTCCAACCTACGATGCTCCCGGAATGGCTTTCGAACTCATTCAGTTCATGCAGAGATGCCCTGCAGAGACCCGACCTGCCTGCAGAGGCCTGTGGAAGTCCTACACAACCATCGCTCTACTCACCCAGTGCACTGGCCGAATCGACCCGTCTTCAGTGTGGATGCCATGTAGAATTTTTCTGCATGCCCTACATGTTCAGAACACAACTCGACCCCTGCTCGCCTTCCTTCACTATTGTCATGCTTTTCCACCAATGAACTGTTGGATAGCTCGTGGAGTTCAATGCTCCTACTTGATCATTTGATGTTCGTTGGATGATCCATTAATGATTTTCCTCCATTGTACGAATGCCTATTAATATGCGTACTAAGTGTGCATTGGGGGTGTCGTGGGTCACTTAGTGGACCTGAGCCAACGCACCCGACACCCTCCGTTAAACTCATCCACACACGGTGTAGCATCGGCCCCACTGCACACGTCGGCTGCTATAAGGTTTTAATATGTCAGCTAGTGTGACACGCCTTCTATAATGTGTTCCCACGTGTACCTCGCCACAAGCCTGTGCTCACTATGGTGCATGAGGTCCGAACTTTGTCAAACACCCCGGTGGGCACGCATTAGTGTTGAAGGCACCTCATGAAGTGTGGGCCTTATGCTTTTGCATGTTCATGTGACATGTTTGCCATTTTATCCCTTGTGCCTTTGTTCGGTTGGGCACATTGTGTGAGGGCACCAAATGAAATGTGTTTGGGTAGGGTCGTTTCGTACGAGGGCGACTGTATCAAATTTGTTAAGTTGTGACCACCCAATTTCCTTGTGCTCGTTTCTGCATCTCATTTGTCGTTTTCTCCATTGTGCCTAATTTTCATTGGGAAGGTTGTGTCTCGTCGCGTGAGGGTTCCCAATGAAAAGTGTTTCGGTCGAGTCATTTCTTTTGAGGGCAGTCATATCAAATTTTCTAAGTTGTGACTACCCGAGTGTCTTGTGCATGTTCATGCACCTTGTTTGTCATTTTCTTCCTTGTGCCCTCATTCGGTCAGGCACGCCATGTGGCGCCGTGTGACGGTGCCTAATGAAACGATTTTGGGTCAGGTCATTTCGTTTGAGGGTGATTGTATCAAATTTTCCATGTTGTGACCACCCAGGTGCCTTTTTCACGTTTTTGGAACCATTTTTCCATTTTCTCCATTGTGCCTTCATTCGGTCCGGTGCGACCTATTGCGCCATGTGAGGGTGCCAGATGAAATGTGTTTGACTCTATTCGTTTTGTTTGAGGGAAACCCTATAAAATTTTCTAACTTGTGACTTCCTAGATGACTTGTGCATGTTCGTGTGGCCCATTTTCCATTTTCATGCTTGTGCCTTCGTTCGAATGGGCGCGCCGTGTCTCGTGGTGTGAGGGCGCCCGATGAAATGCATTTCGGTTGGGTCATTTTGTTTGAGGGTAGTCGTATCAAATTTGTTAAGTTGTGACTGCTTGGGTGCCTTTTGCACATTTGTGTGACCCATTTTTCATTTTCTCTCTTGTTCCTTAATTTGGCCAGGCGTGTCGTGTCGCACCATTTTAGGGCGCCCAATGAAACGCGTTTGGGTCGGGTCATTTTGTTTGAGGGAGGTCATATCAAATTTGATAAATTGTGACTTCTTAGATGCCTTGTGCATATTCGTTAGGATTGTTTTTCATTTTCTCCCTTGTGCCTTCGTTCAGTCGAGGGTGCTGTGTTGGGTCGTGTGAGGGCACCCAATGAAACGCATTCGGATCAGGTCATTTCGCTTGAGGGCACCTGATGAAACGTAGTTGGTTCTGGTCGTTTAATTTGAGGGTGGCCATATCAAATTTGCTAAGCTTTGACCAATCGGGTGCGTTGTGGACATTCGTGTGACATGTTTTCCATTTGCTCCCTTCTGCCTTCATTCGGTTAGGTTGGTTGTGTCACTCCATGCGAGGGTACCCGTTGGCACGAGTTCAAGTCGAGTCATTTCATTTGAGGGTGGCTGTATAAAATTTGCTAAGTTGTGACCGCCTGATAGCCTTGTGCACATTCGTCTGGCCCATTTGTCATTTACTCCCTTGTGCCTTCGTTCGGTCAAGCACGTCATGTCACATTGTGCGAGGGCTCCTGATGAAATGCATTTAGGTTGATTTATTTCATTTGAGGGCGGCTATCTCTAATTTGCTAAGTTGTGACCGCCTAGGTGCCTTGTGCACGTTCGTGCAGCGCATTTTCCATTTTGTCCCTTGTGCCTTCGTTTAGTCGAGCATGCCATGTGGTGCTATGTGAGGGCACCTGATGCAACGCATTTAGGTCAGGTCATTTAATTTTAGGGTGACCATATAAAATTTTCTAAGTTGTGACTGCCCTTGTGCCTTGTGCAAGTTCGTGCAACCTGTTTTTTGTTTTCTCCCTTGTGCCTTCATTCAGTCCGGCATGACCTCTTGCACGATGTGAGGGCACTCTTTGAAACACATTCAGCTCTGGTCATTTCGTTTGAGGGAAGCCTTATCAAATTTGGTAAGTTGTGACTGCACGAGTGCCTTGTGCACGTTCCTGTAGCTTGTTTTCCATTTTCACCCTTGTGCCTTCATTCGGTCGGGTGCCCCGTGTCGCACGGTGTGAGGGTGCCCAATGAAATGCGTTTGGGTTGGGTCATTTTGTTTGAGCGTGGCTGTATCAAATTTGATAATTTATGACTTCCCAAGTTCCTTTTTCACATTCATGTGGCTCATTTTATATTTTCTCCCTTTTCCCTTCATTCAGTCAAGTGCATCAGGTCGGATAAGTTCTGTCGGGTCGGCTCGGGTCGGCTCGTTTTTTTTTAGGGCAGAAATATCAAATCTATTAAGTTGTGACAACCTAGGTGACTTGTGCATGTTCATGGACTATTTTCCATTTTCTCCCTTATGCCTTAACTTGGTCGGGTGTATCGTGTCACATCGTTTGAGGGTGCCCGATGAAATGCGTTCGGGTCAGGTCCTTTCATTTGAGAGAGGTCGTATAAAATTTGCTAAAGTATGAATGCTCAGGTGCCTTATGCACATTCATGCAGCCCGTTTTTCGTTTTCTCCCTTGTGCCTTCATCTGATTGGGGGTGTCATATCGCGTCGTGTGAGGGTGCCCAATGAAATGCATTCGAGTAGGGTCGTTTCATTTGAGGGCGCTTGATTAAATGTGGTCAGGTCTGCTCGTTTCATTTGAGGGTGGTCATATGAAATTTTCTAAGTTGTGACCACTAGGGTGCCTTATGCATGATTTTTCATCCTATTTTCCATTTTCTCCCTTGTGCCTTCATTCGGTCTGGCGGGCCGTGTCACGTCGTGCGAGGGCACCCGTTGAAATGCGTTTGGGTCAAGTCATTTCATTTGAGGGTGATTGTATCAAATTTTCTAAGTTATGACCCTGCGGGAGCCTTGTGCACATTCGTGCAGCCTGTTTTCCATTTTCTCCCTTCTGCCTTCATTCAGTCGGGCACGTTGTGTTGTGTCGTGCGAGGGCGCCCGATGAAATGTGTTCGGGTCGTGTCATTTCGTTTGAGGGTGCTTGTATCAAATTTTCTAAGTGGTGACCACCCAGGTGCCTTGTGCACATTCATGTGATCAATTTTCCATTTTATCCCTTGTGCCTTCATTCGGTGGGACACATTATGTTGCACCGTGTGAGGGTGCCCGATGAAACGTGTTCAGGTCAGGTTGTTTCGTATGAGGGCGTGCCTATCAAATTTGCTAAGTTATGACTATTAGGGTGACTTGTGCACATTCGTGTAGCCCATTTTCCATTTTCTCCCTTGTGCCTCCATTTGGTCAGGTGTGCCGTCTGAGGGCGCCCGATGAAACGCATTCAAGCGGGGTCATTTTGTTTGAGGGCAGTCGTATCAAATTTTCTAATTTGTGACCACTCGGGTGTCTTGTGCACATTTGTGAGGCCATTTTGTCCTTTTATCCCTTGTGCCTTAATTTGGGTGGGTGCGCAGTGTGAGGGCGCCCAATGAAACGTGTTCAGGTCGGGTCATTTCGTTTGAGGGCAGTCGTATCAAATTTGCTAAGTTTTGACCACTCCGGTGCCTTGTGCACATTTGTGCGGCTCGTTTTCCATTTTCTCCCTTGTGCCTTCATTCAGTCGGTTGTGCCATTTCACACCATGTGCGGGTGCCTAATGAAACACGTTCAGGTTTGGTCATTTCATTTGAGGCGGTTGTATCAAGTTTGCTAAGTTATGACTGGCTGGGTGCATTGTGCACATTTCTGTGGCCCATTTTCCATTTGCTCTCTTATGCCTTCATTCACTCACACACGCCATGTGAGGGCATCAGATGAAATGCGTTTGGGTCGTGTCATTTTGTTTGAGGGTGGCAGTATTAAATTTGCTAAGTTGTGAACGCACGGTTGCCTTGTGCAGGTTCGTGTGACCCGTTTGATGTTTTCTCCCTTATGTGTTCGTTCGATTGGGTGGGTCGTGTCATGCCGTGTGAGGGCACATGATGAAATGAATTTGAGTTGGATTATTTTGTTTTAGGGTGGTCATATAAAATTTGCTAAGTTGTGACAAGCCGAGTGCCTTTTGCACGTTCATGTGGCCTGTTTGCCATTTTCTCCCTTTTGCTTTCCTTTGGTCGATTACGTTGTGTGATGGCACCTAATGAAACGTGTTCGGGTCAGGTCGTGTTTTTTAGGGCAGCCGTATCAAATCTCCAAAATTGTGACAAATCGAATGCCTTTTTCATGTTCATGCGACCCATTTTCTGTTTTCTCCCTTGTGCCTTCGTTTGGTCAGGCGTGCCATGTCACGTCGTGTGAGGGCGCCGATGAAACGTGTTCAAGTTAGGTCATTTCATTTGAGGGCGGCTGTATCAAATTTGCTAAGTTGTGACCACTCGGGTGCCTTGTGCATGTTTGTGTAGCCTGTTTTCCATTTGCTCCCTTGTGGATTCGTTTGGTTGGGTGCGTCGTATCGCGCCATGTGAAGGGGCCCGATGAAACACGTTCATGTCAAGTCATTTTCTTTGAGGGCGGCTGTATTGAATTTGTTTAGTTGTGACCACCCAAGTGCCTTGTGCAAGTTCGTGTAGCCCATTTTCTATTTTCTCCTTTGCACCTTCATTTAGTCAGGCACACCCTATCGCACCGTGTTAGGGAGCCTGATGAAATGCGTTCGACTCAAGTCATTTGGTTTGAGAGTGGCCATATCAAATTTGCTAAGTTGTGACAACTCGGGTGCCTTGAGAACATTCATCCAACCCATTTTCCATTTTCTCCCATTTTCCTTCGTTCGATTGAGCGCATCGTGTGAGGGTACCCAATGAAAAGCGCTCAGGTCGAGTTGTTTCGTTTAAGGGAAACCATATCAAATTTCCAAGTTGTGACCACCCGAGTGTCTTATGGACGTTCATGTGGCTTGTTTTCCATTTTCTCCCTTGTGCCTTTGTTCATTCAGGCGCGTCATGTCGCGTCATTGTGAGGGAGGCCTTATCAAATTTGCTAAATTGTGACCGCCAGGGTGCCTTGTGCACATTCATGTGGCATGTTTTCTATTTTCTACCTCGTGCTTTTGTTTGGTCGGGCATGCCATGTTGCGTTGTGTGAGGGCACCCGATGAAATGCGTTTGGGTCAGGTCATTTTGTTTGAGGGCGACCATATCAAATTTGTTAAGTTGTGCCCACCCAAGTTCCTTGTACACATTCGTGCAACCTGTTTTCCATTTCCTCCCTTGTGCTTTTGTTCGGTCGGGCAGGACGTGTCATGTCGTGTGAGGGTGCTCAATGAAACACATTCAGGTTGAGTCATTTAGTTTGAGGGAGGTCATATCAAATTCGCTAAGTTGTGACCGCCCAGGTGCCTTGTACCCTTTCAAGGGGCACGTTTGTCATTTTCTCCCTTGTGCCTTCGTTCGGTTGGGCGCGTCATGTCATGTCATGTGAGGGTGCCCGATGAACTGTGTTCGGGTAGGGTCGTTTTGTTTGAGGGTGGCTGTATAAAATTTTCTAAGTTGTGACTGCTCGGGTGCCTTGTGCACGTTCGTGGGGCTCGTTTGTTGTTTTCTCCCTTATGCCTTCATTCGGTTGGGCGCACCGTGTCACATTGTTTGAGGGCACCCAAAGAAACATGTTTGGGTTGGGTCATTTCTTTTGAGGGCAGCCATATCAAATTTTCTAAGTTATGACTACCCGAGTGCCTTGTGCTCGTTTGTGTTTCCCTTTTTCTATTTTATCCCTTGTGCCTTCATTCATTCGGGCAGGTCATGTCATGTCATGTGAGGATGCCCCATGAAACATGTTCGGGTCAGGTCATTTTGTTTTTGGGCAGCTATAGCAAATTTGCTAAGTTTTGAATGCTTAGGTGCCTTGTGCTAGTTCGTGCGGTCCATTTATCTTTTACTCCCTTGTGCCTTTGCTTAGTCGCGCGCACCCTGTCACATCGTGTGAGGGCACCCGATGAAATGCGTTTGGCTGAGCTCATTTGGTTTGAGGGCAGTCGTATCAAATTTGCTAAGTTGTGACCACCTGGGTTCCTTGTGCACATTCGTGCAACCCATTTTCTCTTTTCTCCCTTGTGCCTTCATTCGGTTGGGCGCGTCATGTTGCACGGTGTGAGGGCACTGGATGAAACATGTGTTGGGTCGGGTTGTTTTGATTGAGGGTGGCCATATCAAATTTTTTAAGATGTGACCACTCTGGTGCCTTGTGTACATTAATGTGGCCTATTTTTCATTTGCTCCCTTATGCCTTTGTTCGGTTAGGCGCGCCATGTCACGTTGTTGTGAGGGCGCCCGTCGAAATGCGTTCGGATTGGGTCACTTCATTTCAGGGAGGCTGTATCAAATTTTCTAAGTTGTGAACTCCCAGGTGCCTTGTACATGTTTGTGCAGCCCCTTTTTCTGTTTGCTACCTTATTCCTTCTTTCGGTCAGATGCACCCTGTCGCGTTGTATGAGGGAGCCCAATGACACGAGCTCGGCTCAGGTCGTTTGGTTTGAGGGCAACTGTGTATCAAATTTGCTAAGTTGTGACCCCTCAGGTGCCTTCTGCATGTTCGTGTGGCCCGTTTACCATTTTCTCCCTTGTTCCCTCATTCTATCGGGCACACCCTATCGTGCCATATGAGGGCGCCCAATGAAACACATTTGGGTCGGGTCGTTTCGTTTGAGGGCGGCCATATCAATTTTTCTAAGTTTTGACTACCTGGCTACCTTGTGCACATTCATGCGACCTGTTTGCCATTTTCTAACTTGTGCATTCATTCGTTCGGGCATGCTATGTCGCACTATGTGAGGGCGCCTGATGAAACTTGTTCAGGTCAAATCATTTCGTTTGAGGGTGCTCATATCAAATTTTCTAAGTTGTGAGCGCCCGAGTGCCTTGTGCACATTTGTGCAACCCATTTTTTGTTCACTCCCTTATGCCTTCATTCCATCGGGAAATCCATGTGAGGGAACCAGATGAAATGCATTCAGGTCATGTCATTTCGTTTAAGGGTGGCAAAAGCAAACTTGCTAAGTTGTGAACATACGGTTCCCTTTTTTTTTTTTCTACCTTATGCCTTCTTTCGGTTGAGCACTCCGTGTCGTGCCATATGAGGGCACCCAATGAAATGCGTTTGGGTAGGGTATTTTCGTTTTCGGGAGGTCGTATCAAATTTTATAAGTTGTGACCACCTGAGTGCCTTGTGCACGTTCGTGCGACCCGTTTGCTATTTTCTCCCTTGTGCCTTCATTCGGTCGAGCACTCCATGTCGTGCCGTGTGAGGGCACCTGATGAAACACATTCGGCTTAGGTCATTTCACTTGAGGGTGGCAGTATCAAATTTGCTAAGTTGTGACTGCTCGAGTTCCTTGTGCACGTTCGTGTGGCTCATTTTTTGTTTGCTCCCTCGTGCCTTCGTTCTATCGGGTGAGTCGTGTAACGCCGTGCGAGGGCGCCTGATGAAACGCATTTGGGTCAGGTCATTTCGTTTAAGGGAGGTCGTATCAAATTTGCTAAGTTTTGACCAGTTGGGTGCCCTGTACAAGCTCAAGTGACCCATTTTCTGTTTGCTCCCTTGTGTCTTCGTTCGATCGAGCACATCGTGCAAGGGTGCTCGATGAAACACATTTGAGTTGGGTCATTTTGTTTGAGGGCGGTGATATCAAATTTTCTAAGTTGTGATCGCCCGGGTGCCTTGTGCATATTCCTACAGCCCGTATGTTTTTTTTCTCCCTTGTGCCTTCATTCGGTTGGGCACGTCGTGTCGCATCGTGTGAGGCTACCCAATGAAATGCATTCAGGTCGGGTAATTTCGTTTGAGGGTGACCATATCAAATTTGCAAAGTGATGACTTCCCGGGTGCCTTGTGCTCGTTCGTGCGACCAGTTTGCTATTTTATCCCTTATGCCTTTGTTCAGTCGGGAGGGCCATGTCACGTCGTGTGAGGACGCCAAATGAAACGTGTTCGGGTCAGGTCATTGTGTTTTAGGGCGACTGTATCAAATTTGCTAAGTTGTGACCACCTGAGTGCCTTGTGCTTGTTCATGTGGCCCGTTTTCAGTTTACTACCTTGTGCCTTTGTTTGATCGAGTATGCCCTGTCGCGCCACGTGAGGGCGCCCAATGAAACACACTCGGCTCAAGTTGTTTGATTTGAGGGCGACCGTATCAAATTTGCTAAGTTGTGACCACTCGGGTGCCTTGTGCATGTTCGTGTGGCCTATTTTCCATTTTCTTCCTTGTGCATTCGTTCGGTTGAGCGCGTCGTGTCGCGCCACATGAGGGCACCTGATGAAACGTGTTCAGGTCTGGTCATTTCATTTGAGGGCGGTCGTATCAAATTTGCTAGGTTGTGACTACCTGAGTTTCTTGTGCATGTTTGTGTGACCCGTTTTCCATTTTATCCCTTATGCCTTTGTTCTATCGGGCGGGTCATGTCGTGTCGTGCGAGGGCGCCTGATGAAATGCATTTGGGTCAAGTTGTTTCATTTGAGGGAGGCCATATCAAATTTTCTAAGTTGTGACCACTTGGGTGCCTTGTACATGTTCGAGTGGCCCATTTTCCATTTTCCCCCTTGTGCCTTCGTTCGGTCAGGCGCACTGTGTCAGGGCACCCAATGAAATGCATTCGGGTTAGGTCGTTTCGTTTGAGGGCAACGGTATCAAATTTTCTAAGTTGTGACTGCCAAGGTGCCTTGTGTACATTCGTGCAACCTATATGTTGTTTTCTCCCTTATGCCTTCATTTGTTTTGGTGTGTTGTGTCGCATCATGTGAGGTTTCCCAATGAAATGCGTTCAGGTTGGGTCATTTTGTTTAAGGGCGACTGTATCAAATTTTCAAAGTTATTACTGCTCGAGTGCCTTGTGCTCGTTCGTGCAGATAGTTTACCATTTACTCCCTTGTGCCTTTATTCAGTAGGGAGGGTCGTGTCATGCCATGTGAGGACGCCTGATGAAACCCATTTGGGTCAGGTCATTTCATTTGAGGGCAACCGTATCAAATTCGCTAAGTTGTGACCACCTGGGTAACTTTTTCTCGTTCATGCGGCCTGTTTGTCGTTTACTCACTTATGCCTTTGTTCGGTCGAGCACGACCTATCGTGCCATGTTAGGGCGCCTAATGAAACACTTTCAGCTTGGGTCGTTTGGTTTGAGGGCGACCATATCAAATTTTCTATGTTGTGACTACCCGAGTGCCTTGTGCACATTTGTGTGGCTCGTTTGACATTTTCTTCCTTGTGCCTTCATTCGGTCGAGCGCGTTGTGTTACGTCATGTAAGGGCACCCAATAAAACATGTTCAGGTGTGATCATTTTGTTTGAGGGTGTCCGTATCAAATTTTCTAAGTTGTGACTACCCGAGTTCCTTGTGCATGTTCATGTGACCCGTTTTCCATTTTCTCCCTTATGCCTTCATTCTTTTGGGTAGGTCGTGTCGTTCTATGTGAGGGCGCTTGATGAAATGCATTTGGGTCAGGTTTTTTTATTTTTAGGGAGGTCATATCAAATTTTCTAAGTTGTGACCTCTTGGGTGCCCTATACACGTTCGAGTGGCCCGTTTTCCATTTTCCCCCTTGTGCCTTCGTTCATTCGGGCTCGCTGTGTTAGGGTGCCCAATGAAACGTGTTCAGGTCGATTCATTTCGTTTGAGGGAAATAGTATCAAATTTTCTAAATTGTGACCACGTGGAGTGTCTTGTGCACGTTCATGTGGTCCATATGTTCTTTTCTCACTTGTGCCTTTATTCGGTTCGGCGTGTCGTGTCGCATCATGTGAGGCTGCCCAATGAAATGCATTTGGGTCAGGTCATTTTGTTTGAGGGAGGTCGTATCAAATTTGCAAAGTTATAACTACCTGGGTGCCTTGTGCTTGTTCATATGACCATTTTTTTTTGCTCCCTTGTGCCTTTTTTCAGTCAGGAGGGCCATGTCACGCCGTGTGAGGACGCGCGATGAATAGAGTTCAGGTCAGGTTGTTGCATTTGAGCATGACCATATCAATTTTGCTAAGTTGTGACCACCCGGGTGCCTTGTGCTCATTCATGTGGCCCACTTTTCGTTTACTCCCTTGTGCCTTTGTTCACTTGGGCGCCCCCTGTCGTTCCGTGTGAGGGCGCCTGATGAAACTCGTTTGGCTTGGGTTGTTTGGTTTGAGGGCAATCATATCAAATTTTCTAAGTTGTGACTACCTAGGTGCCTTGTGCACGTTTATGTGGCCCATTTTCCGTTTGTTCCCTTGGGCCTTTGTTCTTTTTGGCACCTCCTGTTGTGTGGTGTAAGGGCGTAAGATGAAATGCGTTTGGGTTGGGTCATTTCATTTGAGGGTGATCATATCAAATTTTCTACTTTGTGAGCACCTAGGTGCCTTGTGCATGTTTTGCGGTCCGTTTGTCATTTTCTCCCTTATTCCTTCATTTGATCCAGCGCGTCGTGTCGTGCCATTGTGATTGCGCCCGATGAAATACGTTCGGGTCAAGTCATTTCATTTAAGGGCATTCGTATCAAATTTGCTAAGTTGTGATGACCTGGGTACCTTGTGCACATTTGTGTGGCCCATTTTCCATTTTCTCCCTTGTGCCTTCTTTCAGTCGGGCGCGCCATGTTGAGTCGTGTGAGGGCGCCTGATGAGGTTCGTTCAGGTCGAGTCTTTTAGTTTGAGGGAGGTTGTATCAAATTTTTTTAGTTGTGACCACTCGGGTGCCTTGTGCATGTTCGTGTGGCCAATTTGTTTTTTTCTCCCTTGTGCCTTCATTTGGTAAGGCACGTCGTGTCACACCGTGTGAGGGCGCCCGATGAAACACGTTCAGGTCAGGTTGTTTTGTTTGAGAGCAGTCGTACCAAATTTTCTAAGTTGTGACCTCCCGAGTTCCTTGTGCATGTTCGTGTAGCCCGTTTTCAATTTTCTCTCTTGTGCCTTCATTCATTGGAGTGGGCTCTGTAATGCCCTACAAGGGTGCTCAATGAAACACATTCAGGTCCGGTTGGGAGGCCATATCAAATTTTCTAAGTTGTGACCACCTGAGTGCCTTGTACATGTTCGAGTAGCTTGCTTGTCATTTTCTCCCTTGTGCCTTCGTTCGGTTGGGTGCGTTGTGTTGCATCGTGCGAGTGCACCTAATGAAATGTGTTTAGGTCGGGTTGTTTCGTTTGATGGTGGCCGCATCAAATTTTCTAAGTTGTGACCACCTAGGTACCTTGCGCACATTTGTGCGGCCTATTTTCTGTTTTCTCCTTTGTGCCTTCATTCGGTTGGGCGTGCCTTGTTGCGTCATGTCAGGGTGCCTGATGAAACGTGTTTGGGTCATTTCATTTGAGGGTGCTTGTATCAAATTTTCTAAGTTGTGACTGCTCGGGTGCATTGTTCATATTCTTGTGGCATGTTTATTGTTTGGTCCCTTGTGCCATCGTTCGGTTGGACGCGTTGTGTGAGAGTACCCGATGAAACACATTCAGGTGCCTTGTGCACGTTCGTGTGATCCGTTTGACATTTTCTCCCTTGTGCTTTCATTCGTTCAGGCGCGTCGTCTGAGGGCACCCAAAGAAACACATTCGGTCTGGGTCATTTCGTTTGAGGGTGGTTGTATCAAATTTGCTAAGATGTGACCGCGTGGTTGCCTTGTGCTCATTCATGTGGGTTTTTTTCCATTTTCTCCCTTATGCGTTCCTTTCGTTGGGCATGCCATGTCGCGCTGTGTGAGGGCACTTGATGAAACGCGTTCAGGTCAGGTCATTTCGTTTGAGGATAGTCGTATCAAATTTTTTAATTTTTGATTGCCCAAGTGCCTTGTGCATGTTTTTGCAGCTCGTTTTTTGTTTTCTCCCTTGTGCCTTCATTCAGTCGGGGGCACCATGTCGCACCGTGTGAGGGCACCCGATGAAAGGCGTTTGGGTCAGGTCAATTTTTTTGAGGGCAGACGTATCAAATTTGCGAATTTGTGACCATTTGCGTGCCTACTGCATGTTTGTGCGACCCATTTGTCATTTTCTCCCTTGTACCTTCATTCATTCGGGCATGATCTATCGCGCCGTGTGAGCATGCCCGATGAAATGTGTTAGGGTCGGGTCATTTTGTTTAAGGGCGACCGAATCAAATTTTCTAAGTTGTGACTGTCTGGGTGCATTGTGCATGTTTGTGTGGCCCGTTTTTCATTTTCTTCCTTGTGCCTTCATTCAATCAGATGCAATGTCTTGCACCGTGTGAGGGCACCCAATGAAACACGTTTCGGGTTGGGTCATTTTGTTTTGAGGGCGGCCGTATCAAATTTATTAAGTTGTGACCGCTATTAGAAAATTATATATTATAGAGCAAGGCAACACATAAAATATGCAGAAAACATAAGTACACAAAACACATAAAACCAGAGACACAGATATACGTGGTTCACCCAGTTTGGTCTACGTCCACCCTGAACAACAAGTCCTTCCTTTCTATTATCCAGCAAAATGAAGAGACACAACCTACAACAGATCCGTTGTAATATCCTTTATTCTCTCTCACAGTCTCCCTATCAGTTTCTCACTTAGAGAATACACATACAATACACAGCCACAATACAATACCCTCATACAAAGTGAGGGGTTTCCTTCTAGGGCAAAAAACCATAAAATAAACATAAATTCTACCGTCAGATCATCCTCTTAATGAATGGCCCAGATTGACTAGAAATTACTATACTTTTACAAGGAAATTTTACATCTATTTTTAGCTTCAAGGGCACTACCCCCAAAACTACCCGCCAAGGGGGGCCTCTATAAAGTTGTAGCCGCCCCCTGTGAACCCCCCAGGTAGCGTTTAATTATGGGTGGCGTTGCCTCCCTAATTAAGTTATAGGGGTCCAACACTGTGATACAAGATAAACAAGATAATCAAGCTCCACACCCAACAATCTCCCACTTGGATACTGATTGTAGCAATTGCACCGCTGCTTTATTTGCTAGACAATGACTCCTCTTTGGACCTGGTTGTTTCTCATCTTCATCATCATCCTTGAAGACCAATTGAAACTAAGCATGTTCTCAGTTTCTCCCTAGTTACAACTTTTGTTAGCATATCTGCAGGATTTTGGCTAGTGTGTATCTTTTCTAGCGATTACCCAAGGTACGCATGCCATACTAGGTCTTATAGCAGTATGCCCATTTACATGTAATAAATTAACTCCATTATAATAATAATATTTTTTTGTGTTTCATTTTTACTATCTTTATACATATGAAATCAATGTCCATATAAAAATAACCCTTCTACCAGATTACATGGGTCGCCAACCTCTATAACCGCCAATCCTCTAGGGGTTCTCTTCAGATACATGGTTCATCAATTAATTAATCCACGTGCATATATCCTCTCTCCTTTAACTTCTCTCTCATCAAATATTATCAACCAATGCTGCATATGGATGTTTTGTTACAAGATCATTAATATCATAGGCATATGAATCATGCCTAATATAGTTTTGTTCTTATCTTAACACCTAAGTACACCTTGGTGTCAGCACCAAACGTTGTCACTACTTTTGGATCTCACAAAGCCCATCTTCATTTTGTTGCCATAGAACATTATGCATCATCTCTACTATCACCATTTCCTCACTTAATTACCTCATGTTGGTAGGTGTTTGAACCTATCATCTTATCCTGATCGACTCACATCATATCATAACACTATATATTTTAACCGCAATGGATAGTCCATGGCGAGAATATCTATTAGCATTGTTGCATACCCCACAGGTGAATATTCCCCTAGTGTGGCTCATGCTAGAGCATCGCTTTCACTGCGAGCAGAGATTGAAGTAGAACACTGTACCAAAAAAATGATGGGCAGTGCAAAGCCACCGATCACAGTGTGGTGATTGTAATTTTCATAAACATGCTGAGTGGCTCTCCATTATTTCCTTCCAGTATAGCAACTCTTCCAAGGTGGTGTCACTCAGCGTACTATCATTTGAACTTAGGAACCATTTTTAATATGTTCCCCACTAGGAATGTGTCAGATCTCTCTCTTGTTCGCAACAAACATGGCACTGATCAACATTTTCTCGGGCTCTTTTATTTAATAGTGGAAGTGCTGAAGCCACAACATTTCAACAGCTCTGTAATACAAATGAAATTACTTGGAGCATTGGAAAAGTTCTCCATCATCTCACCTTCCACTGTGGGTGAGAAAATTGACATTCGGAGGAAGATCCATAACCTCCTATATAAGCCACTCAACTTTCTCCAAGATCCCATCCCTAGTAGGCTTGAGGAAAACTCCATATCATTATTGAAGTTTCCCAACCAAAGGCGTTTCTTTTCTCATAAACCTGTGCACCCTTTGGACCATTAGGGTGAGATACCATTCTTTGTGGAGAACTGTGGTAGTGTTCTTGGCCACTTTGTATAAATCTCGAATTTCATATTTGCATTTATAAGCAGATCCACAGTTCATCATGGCATTCAAGGCTCTCAGTGATCGCAGGGTCCTTCTGAGCCACACAACGATAGTGCCCACCTCAACATATTCCATGTCAGGCATATCGTGCTCGATTATCTGTGATCAGATTTTTCTATCCACCGAGCCATAAAACCCTTGGCCAGAGAAGTGTCACTCTGAAGCCAATATTTAGCTCTGATACCGTTTGTTAGAATTTTGCTGTAGAAATAAAATAAACAATTTTCCGAGAGGAATAAAAATAAAGAGGCCAACAACAAATAGTAAACATAAACACATATGTTTATCCAAGAAAACCCCAAACTCCGAGGAAAAAACCCAGCCAATGAAATTTCATTAAGTGTTGGCCAAAACCCTAGATATTCCGACCAAATGAGCCTTCACCGCTCACCTCCAGGCCTACATTACAACAAAGTATTCCCAGCCTTTTATAGGCTCCATTACATGCAATACCATGGGCTAAAAACCATGGGTGCACAATACCATGTGCCCCAAAACCACTACTATTTACCCTAGTCAAAATTGACTCTATCCCGAGTCAAGTTTACCTAACAACCGCATGGGTGCCATATACATGTTAACAATTTTTTGTTTGCTCACTTGTGCCTTCGTTTGGTCGAGCGCGTCATGTCACACCATGTGAGGGCACCCGATCAAACATTTTCGGGTCGGGTAATTTTTTTTAAGGGAGGCCGTATCAATTTTTCTAAGTTGTGACTGTTCGAGTGCCTTTTACACGTTCATGCAGCTCGTTTGTCATTTGCTACCTTGTGCCTTCGTTCGGTCTGGAGGGTCGTTTCGTGCCATGTGAGGGTACTTGATGAAACACGTTTGGGTCAGGTCATTTCATTTGAATGTGCTCGATGAAATGAATTTGGGTCAGGTCATTTCATTTGAGGGTGGTTGTATCAAATTTTCTAAGTTGTGACCACTTAGGTGCGTTATGCACATTCCTGTGGCCTGTTTGCTATTTGCTCCATCTTGCCTTTTCTCGGTCGAGTGGGCACGCCGTGTCATGCCATCTGAGGGAACCCAATGAAATGAATTCGAGTCAGGTCATTTTTTTTTAGGGTGGTCGTATCAAATTTGCTAAGTTGTGACTACCTCGAAACCTTGTGCACATTTGTGTGACCCATTTTCCATTTGATCCCTTATGCCTTCATTTGGTCAGGCGTGTTGTGTCACGCTGTGTGAGGACACCCAATGAAATGCGTTCTATTCAAGTCATTTCATTTGAGGGTGGTCATATCAAATTTGTTAAGTTGTGATTGCTTGGGTTCCTTGTGCATGTTCGTGCAAACGGTTTGTCATTTTCTCCCTTGTAACTTCATTCGGTCGGGCACACCCTATCGTGCCATGTGAGGGTGCCCAATGAAATGCGTTCGGCACTAGTAATTTCATTTGAGGGTGGCCCTATCAAATTTCCTAAATTCTAACCGTCCGAGTGCCTTGTGTACATTCGTGTAGCTCATTTTATGTTTTCTCCCTTGGGCCTTCGTTTGGTCGGGTGCGTCGTGTCCTACTGTGTGAGAGCGCCCGATGAAACACGTTCAGGTCGGGTCATTTTGGTTGAGGGAAATCATATAAAATTTGTTAAGTTCTGACTGCCTGGGTGCCTTATGCATGTTCGTGTGGCCTATTTTCCATTTTCTCCCTTGTGCCTTCGTTCGGTTGGGCATGTTGTGTCATGCCGGGTCATTTCGTTTGAGGCAGGTTGTATCAAATTTCTTAAGTTGTGACATCTTGGGTGCTTTGTACACGTTCGTGCAACCCATTTTCCATTTGCTCCCTTGTGCCTTCGTTCCATCGAGCGCGCCATTTTGCGCCATGTGAGGGCGCCCGATGAAACGCGTTCAGGTCGGGTCGTTTTGTTTGAGGGCGCCCGATGAAATGCATTCGAGTCAGGTCATTCTATTTGAGGGTGGTCATATCAAACTTTCTAAGTTGTGACCGCCCTGGTTCCTTATGCATGTTTGTGTAGCTTGTTTTATGTTTTCTCCCTTGTGCCTTCATTCATTTGGGCTTGCCCTATCGCGCCTTGTGAGGGACCTCGATGACACATGTTTGGCTTGGGATGTTTGGTTTGAGTGTGACTGTATCAACTTTTCTAAGCTATGACTATGTCGGTGCCTTGTGCATGTTCGTGTAGTGTATTTTTCATTTTCTCCCTTGTGCCTTCGTTTGGGTCGGGTCGTTTCACTTGAGGGTGGTCATATCAAATTTGTTAAGTTGTTACTACCCAAGTTCCTTGTGCATGTTCGTGCGGCCCGTTTTCCATTTTCTCCCTTGTGGCTTCATTCATTTTGGGGTGCCGTGACGGGTCGTGCGAGGGCGCCCGATGAAACATGTTTGGGTCAGGTCATTTTGTTTGAGGGCGGCCGTATCAAATTTTCTAAGTTTTGATTGCCCTAGTGCCTTGTGCATGTTGGTGGGGTCTGTTTGTTGTTTACTCCCTTATGCCTTCATTCAGTTGGGCACTTCATATGAGGGTGCCCAATGAAACGCGTTCAGGTCAGGTCGTTTCTTTTGAGGGTGGCCACATCAAATTTTCTAAGCTATGACTGCCCAGGTGCCTTGTTCTCTTTCATGTGGCTCGTTTTCCATTTTCTCCCTTGTGCCTTCGTTCAGTTGGGCAAGTCAAGTCATTCCATGTGAGGACACCCAATGAAACATGTTTAGGTCAGGTCATTTTTTTTACAGGTAGACATAGAAAATTTTCTAAGTTGTGACCGCCCAGGTGCCTTGTGCTCGTTCGTGTGGCCGATTTTACATTTACTCCATTGTGCATTTTCTCAGTTGGGTGCACCCTGTCACGCCATGTGAGGGCACTCGATGAAACGCATTCAACTCAGATAATTTTTTTTGAGGGTAGTCGTATCAAATTTTCTAAGTTGTGACCGCCTTGGTGCCTTTTGCACGTTCATGTGACCCATTTTCCATTTGCTCCCTTGTGCCTTCGTTCGGTCAGGCGAATCATGTTGTGTGGTGTGAGGGCACCAGGTGAAACACGTTTGGGTCAGTTCGTTTTGATTAAGGGTGACCCTACCAAATTTTCTAAGTTGTGACCACTCAGGTGCCTTGTGTACATTCGTGCAGCCTGTCTATTGTTTTCTCCTTTGTGCCTTTGTTCATTCAGGCATGTCGTGTCGCACTATTGTGAGGGCACCCGATGAAATGCATTCGGTTCGGGTCATTTGATTTGAGGGAATCTGTATAAAATTTTCTAAGTTGTGAACGCCCAAGTGCCTTGCTCACGTTTGCGTGGCCCGTTTTCCCTTTTCTCCCTTGTTCCTCCATTCAATCAGACAACCCCTATCATGCCGTGTGAGGGAGCCCGATGACATGAGTTCTATTCAGGTCATTTGGTTTGAGGGCGGTCGTGTATCAAATTTGCAAAGTTGTGACCAACCAAGTTCCTTGTGCACGTTCGTGCGGCCTGTTTTCCATTTTCTCCCTTGTTCCTTCATTCGATCAGGAACACCCTGTATGACGTATGAGGGCAACCGATGAAACACATTTGGTTCGGGTCGTTTCATCTGAGGATGACCGTATCAAATTTTCTAAATTATGAACACCTGGGTGCTTTTTGCACATTCGTGCGACCCGTTTTCCATTTTCTAACTTGTGCCTTGATTCGGTTGGGTGCACCGTGTCGCGCTATGTGAGGGCACCCAATGAAACTTGTTCAAGTTGGATTGTTTTGTTTGAGAGTGGTCATATCAAATTTTCTAATTTGTGACTACCTGGGTGCCTTATGCACATTCATGGGATCCATTTGTTGTCTACTCCCTTATGCCTTCGTTCCATCGGGCACGCCATGAGAAGGCACCAGATGAAATGTGTTCGAGTTGTGTCATTTTGTTTAAGTGTGGTTGTATCAAATTTTCTATGTTGTGAATGAATGGTTCCCTTGTGCATGTTCATGCAGACCTTTTATCGTTTTCTCCCTTATGCCATCGTTCGGTTAGGCAAACCATGTTGCACCATATGAGGGCACACAATGAAAGGCATTGGGGTCAAGTTCGTTCGTTTTAGGGAGGCCATATCAATTTTTCTAATTTGTGACCACCTGGATGCCTTATGCCATTCGTGCAACCCATTTTATATTTGCTCCCTTGTACCTTTGTTCAGTCAGGCACTTTGTGTCATGCCCGATGAAACACGTTCGACTTAGGTCATTTCGTTTGAGGGCAATCCTATCAAATTTGTTGAGTTGTGACTACCCAGGTTCCTTGTGCACGTTCATGCTGCCTATTTTCCATTTACTCCCTTGTGCCTTCGTTCTATTGTTTGGGTCATGTCGTGTCGTACGAGGGCGCCCGATGAAACGCATTCAGGTCAGGTCGTTTTGTTTGAGGGAGGCCACATCAAATTTGCTAAATTTTTACCGCTTGGGTGCCTTGTACAAATTCGAGCGACCCTTTTTCCATTTTATCCCTTGTACCTTTGTTCAGTCGGGCGCACCATGCGAGGGCACTCAATGAAATGCGTTCCGGTCAGGTCCTTTTGTTTGAAGGTGGCAGTATCAATTTTTCTAAGCTGTGACCACCTGGGTGCCTTGTGCACGATCTTGTGGTGCGCATGTTGTTTTCTCCCTTGTGCATTCATTTGGTTGGGCGCATCATGTCGGATCGTGTGAGGCCGCCCAATGAAATGCGATCACGTCAGGTCATTTCATTTGAGGGTAGCTGTATCAAATTTTGAAAGTTATGACTGCTCGGGTGCCTTGTGCTCATTCATTCGGCTAGTTTTTCGTTTTCTCCCTTATGCCTTAGTTCATTCGGGAGGGCCATGTTGTGCCATGTGAGGATGCCCAATGAAACCCATTCAGGTCAGGTCATTGCATTTGAGGGTAACTGTATCAAATTTACTAAGTTGTGACCACCCAGGTGCCTTGTGCTCGTTCGTTCGACCTGTTTTCTATTTTTCTCCATTGTGCCTTTGTTTAGTCGGCCGCACTTTTTCCTGCCGTGTGAAGGTGCCCGATGAAGCACGTTCAGCTCAGGTCATTTGGTTTGAGGGTGGCCATATCAAATTTTCTAATTTGTGACTGCATAGGTGCCTTGTGTATCTCGTGTGGCTTGTTCTCCATTTTCTCCCTTGTGCCTTCTTTCATTTGGGCACCTCGTGTTGCATGGTGTGAGGGTTCTAGATGAAACATGTTCAGGCTAGGTTGTTTCATTTGAAGGTGGCAGTATTAAATTTTCTAAGTTGTGACTACTCGGGTGCCTTGTGCATGTTCGTGCGGTCCGTTTGTGGTTTTCTCCCTTGTGCCTTCATTCAATCAGGCTTTCCGTGTCACGCCGTTGTGAATGTGCCTCATGAAACATGTTTGGGTCACGTATTTTCGTTTGAGGGCGGCCGTATCAAATTTGCTAAGTTGTGACCGCTTAGGTGCCTTGTGCACATTCGTGCAGCCATTTTTTCATTTTCTCACTTGTGCCTTCATTCGGTCAAGTGCGTCATGTCGTGTCATGTGAGCGTGCATGATGAAATGCGTTCAGGTCGGGTCTTTAAGTTTGAGGGTGGCTATATCAAATTTGCTAAGTTGTGACTTCCCAAGTTCCTTGTCTACGTTTGTGTAGCATGTTTGCTATTTTCTCCCTTGTGCCTTCGTTTGATCAAACATGCCCTGTCACACAATTTGAGGGCACTCGTTGAAACACATTCAGGTCAGGTTGTTTCATTTGAGGCCACTGTATCAAATTTTCTAAGCTATGACTGCCCGAGTTCCCTGTGCACATTCATGCTGTCAATTTTGCATTTTCTCCCTTGTGCCTTCATTCGGTTGGGCAGGTCGTGTCACATCCTGCAAGGGCGCTCGTTTAAATGCATTTTGGTCGGGTTGTTTCCTTTAAGGGAGCTCATATCAAATTTGCTAAGCTGTGACTGCCCGGGTTCATTGTACATGTTCGAGTAGCTTGTTTGCCATTTTCTCCCTTGTGCTTTCATTCAGTCTGGCGCATCATGTCATGTCATGTGAGTGTGCCTAATGAAACGTGTTTGGGCCGGGTCATTTTTTTTTAGGGTGATTGTATCAAAATTTCTATGTAATGACCGCCCTGGTACTTTGTGCACGTTCGTGCAACCCATTTTCCATTTTCTCCCTTGTGCTTTCATTTAGCTGGGTGCACCGTGTCGTGTCATGTGAGGGTGCCCGATGAAACGTGTTTGGGTCGCTTTGGTTTAGGGCGCCTGTATCAAACTTGCTAATTTTTGACCACCTGGGTGCCTTGTGGATATTCATGTGGCCTTTTTTGTCATGTTCTCCCTTGTTCCATCGTTCGGTCGGGCATGCCATGTGAGGGTGCCTGACGAAATGCATTCAGGTGCCTTGAGCACATTCATGTGACTCGTTTGTCATTTTCTCCCTTATTCTTTATTTTTTTCGAGTACGTCGTTTGAGGGCGCTAAATGAAATGCGTTCGGGTTGGGTCATTTCATTTGAGGGTAGCTGTATCAAATTTCCTAAGTTGTGACTACCTAGTTGCCTTATGCTCGTTCATGTGGGCCGTTTGTCATTTTCTTCCTTATGCCTTCTTTTCATCGGGCATGCCATGTCACGTCGTGCGAGGGTGCCCAGTGAAATGCGTTCGGGTCGGGTCTTTTTGTTTGAGGGTGCCCATATGAAATTTGCTAAGTTTTGACTGCCAGAGTGCCTTTTTCACATTTGTGCATCCCATTTTCCATTTTCTCCCTTGTGCCTTCGTTCAGTCGGGGTGCCCTGTTGCACCCTGTGAGGGTGCCCAATTAAAGGCATTAAAGGCATTCGGCTCGAGTCATTTTTTGACTGTCTATGTGCCTTGTGCACATTCATGCGACCAGTTTTTCGTTTTATCCCTTGTGCCTTCATTCGGTGGGGCCCAATTTGTCGCGCCATGTGAGCATGCCTGATGAAATGCGTTCGGGTTGAGTAATTTTGTTTTAGGTCGACCATATCAAATTTGCTAAGTTGTGACTGCTCAGGTGCATTGTGCACATTCGTGCGACCACTTTGTCATTTTCTCCCTTGTGCCTTCATTCAGTTAGGTGCACCATGTCACGCCATGTGAGGGTGCCTGATGAAACGCGTTCAGGTTGAGTCATTTTGCTTGAGGGCATTCATATCAAATTTATTAAGTTGTCACCACTCGGGTGCCTTGTGCATGTTTGTTTGGCCTATTTGTTGTTTTCTACCTTGTGCCTTCGTTCGGTCAGGATCGTCGTGTGAGGGCACCCAATGAAACAAGTTTGAGTGGGGTCATTTCATATGAGGGTGCCCAATGAAACGCATTCAGGTTAGGTGACTGCTCAGGAACATTGTACGCATTTTTGTGACCTTTCTTATGTTTTCCCCCTCTTGCCTTTGCTGGGTTGGGTAGGCTATGTCGCGTCATTCGATTACGCCTGTTGAAACACGTTCGGGTCGGGTCATTTTGTTTTAGGGTGGCCATATAAAATTTTCTAAGTTGTGATAGCCTGGGGTCCTTGTGCACGTTCGTGCAACCCATTTTTTTTTTGCTTCCTTGTGCCTTCATTCAGACGGGCGCACCATGTCACGCCACACGAGGGCGCCGAATGAAACGTGTTCAGGTTTGGTCGTTTCTTTTGAGGGAAACTATATCAAATTTGCTCAAATGTGATAGAACATGTGCCTTGTGCATGTTCATGTAGCCCATTTTCCATTTTCTCCCTTGTTCCCTCGTTCGATCGGGTGCATCGTGTTTCCCTATTTGAGGGTGCTCGATAAAAGGCACTCGGGTCAAGTTTTTACATTTGAGGGCGCTCATATCAAATTTGCTAAGTTGTGACCACCCAAGTGCCTTGTGCATATTCATGCGGCCCGTATGCCATTTGATCCCTTATGCCTTCATTCATTCGGGCACACCGTGTCGCGTCGACTGAGGGTGCCCGATTAAATGTGTTCAGGTCAGATCATTTCGTTTTAGGGTGGAAGTATCAAATTTGCTAATTTTTGAATATATGGTTTTCTTGTGCACGTTCGTGTGGCTCGTTCAACGTTTTCTCCCTTATGCCTTCATTTGATCGGGCGGGTTGTGTTGCACTGTGTGAGGGCACATGATGAAACGCATTCGAGTCAGGTAGTTTTGTCTGAAAGTGGTCGTATAAAATTTTATAATTTTTGACTGGCTGGGTGCCTTGTGCACGTTCGTGCGACCTGTTTTCCATTTTCTCCCTTGTGTTTTCCTTTTGTTGGGCACGCTATGTGAGAGTTCCCAATGAAACATGTTCGGGTCTGGTCGTTTTGTTTGAGGGCGGTCGTATCAAATTTGTTAAGTTGTGACCGCCTGGGTGCCTTCTGCATGTCCGGGTGGTCTATTTTCCATTTTCTCCCTTGTGACTTCATTCGGTTGGGAGCGCCTTGTCGCGAAGTGTGAGGGCGCCCAATGAAACACGTTCAACATTGGTCATTTCTTTTGAGGACACACCTATCAAAATTGCTAAGTTCTGACTGTCTGGGTGCCTTGTGTACGTTCGTGTGACCCATTTTTCGTTTTCTCCCTTGTGCCTTTGTTGGGTTGGGTGCGCCATGTCACGCGGTGTGACGACACCCAATAAAACGCGTTTGGGTCAGGTCATTTCGTTTGAGGGTAGTCGTATCAAATTTTTTAAGTTGTGACTGCTTGAGTGTCTTGTGCACATTCATGCAACTCCTTTTCTGTTTTCTTCCTGATGCCTTCATTTGGTCTTGCACGTCATTTCGCACTGTGTGAGGGTGCTCGATGAAACGAGTTTTGGTCGGGTCCTTTTGTTTGAGGGCGGTCGTATCGAATTTGTTAATTTGTGACTACCTAGGTTCCTTATGCACATTCGTGCGACCCATTTTTTATTTTCTCCCTAGTGCCTTCGTTTGATCAGGCACGTCGTGTTGCACCATGTAAGGGCACCCGATGAAATGCGTTCTGGTCTGGTTATTTTGTTTGCGGGAGGTCGTATAAAATTTCTTATGTTGTGATAGCTCGGGTGCCTTGTGCACATTCATGCAGCCCATTTTATGTTTTTTCCCTTGTGCCTTTGTTCAGTTAGGCGCGTCATGTCATGCCATGTGAGGGTGCCCTATGAAACGTGTTTGGGTCTGGTCGTTTTGTTTGAGGGTAGTCGTATCAAATTTTCTAAGTTGTGACCGCTCAGGTGCCTTGTGCAAATTTGTGCTGCCCATTTTCCATTTTCTCCATTGTGCCTTTTTTTGGTCATGCATGTTGTGTTGCACCATGTGTGGGTGCCCGATGAAACATGTTTGGGTTTGGTCATTTTGTTTGAGCATGGTCGTATTCTCAGTTATGACTGGTCAGGTGCATTGTGCATGTTCATGCAACCATTTTTCCATTTTCCCCCTTATTCCTTCATTTGGTTGGGCATGCCATGTGAGGGCATCAGATGAAATGCGTTCTAGTCAGGTCATTTCGTTTGAGGGTGGCAGTATCAAATTTTCTAAGTTGTGAACACCCAGTTTCCTTTTGCACATTCGTGCGGCCCGTTTGACGTTTTCACCCTTATGCCTTCATTCGAGCGAGCGGGCCATGTCGCACCATGTGAGGGCACGCGATGAAACGCGTTTGAGTAGTGTCATTTCATTTGAGGGCGGCCTTATAAAATTTTCTAAGTTGTGACTGGTCGGGTGCCTTGTGCACATTTTTGCGGCCTATTTGCTACTTTCTCCTTTGTGCTTTCTTTTGGTTGGGAAAGTTGTGTGAGGGTGCTCAATAGAACACGTTTGGTTTCATTTGAGGACGGTTGTATCAAATTTGGAAAGTTGTGACCACTTTATTGCCTTGTGCATGCTCGTGCAGCCCATTTTTTTTTCTCCCTTGTGCCTTCGTTTGGTCGGGCGTGCCATGTCACATCATTTGAGGGCGCCTGAAGAAACATGTTCAACTCGAGTTGTTTTGTTTGAATGCAGCCATATCAAATTTGCTAAGTTGTGACTGCTCATGTGCCTTGTGCATGTTCGTGCGGCCCGTTTTCCATTTTCTCCCTTGTGCCTTCATTTGGTTGGGCACGCCGTGTCGCTCCATGTGAGGGCACTCGATGAAACACATTCAAGTCGGGTCGTTTTGTTTGAGGGTGGTCGTAGAAAATTTTCTTAGCTGTGACCATCTGGGTGCCTTGTACATGTTCGTGCGACCCATTTCCCATTTACTCCCTTGCACCTTCTTTTGATCGGGCGAACTCTATCCCGCCATGTCAGGGAGCTCGATGAAATGCGTTCAGCTCGGGTCATTTGGTTTGAGAGTGGCCATATCAAATTTTCTAAGTTGTGACCACCCGGGTACCTTGAGAATGTTCATGCAACTCATTTTCTGTTTGCTCCCTTGTGCCTTCATTCGATCGAGGGCTCCATGTTGCGTCGTGTGAGGGCGCATGATGAAACGCGTTCGGGTTGGGTTGTTTTGTTTGAGGGCGATCGTATCAAATTTGATAATTTGTGACGACCTGGGTGCCTTGTGCATGTTCGTGCAGCCTATTTTTTGTTTTCTCCCTTGTGCCTTCCTTCATTCGGGTGCACCGTGTCACGCCGTTGTGAGGGAGGCCTTATCAAATTTTCTAAGTTGTGACCATTAGGTTACATTATGCATGTTCATGTGGCACATTTTCTATTTTCTCCCTTATGCCTTCATTTGGTCAGGTGCACCATGTTGCGCTATGTGAGGGCGCTGGATGAAACTCGTTTGGGTCAGGTCATTTCGTTTTAGGGTGGACATATGAAATTTGCTAAGTTGTGACTGTTGAGCCCCAAATATGTCCTTCTCTTTCACCAAATTTCACTTCAATTCCTTTGTCCTTTATCAGTTGCAGGCTTAAAAGATCAATAGGATTAATTAAAGTCACTTTGGGAATGCATATAATGACTAAATTGCTATATTTTCATGGTTTTGTTGTTGTAGTAATTTTTGACTAGACTCAGCTACAGAATGCAGCCATTCTGTAGCCAATCGCCTATTCCGCAGCTATCTTCATGTTTACACAGGTTACAGGTGTCACTTAGAGGAAAAACACATATGGTTGAAATCTAGACTTCATCTACATCATTATTTGTCCTCTATGAAGTTTGAGTAAAAATCTCCAAGTGGTTATGCACGTGGAAGAAATCAAAACTAAGAGGTAGACTTCTACCGGGACAAGAAATCTACAGATGTCTTCAGCAAGAGTACGAGGCTTCCAAAAGAGTTCTAATTTGATTTTAATTGGGAAAGACACTTATCCGTATTTCCTCTCAAGGGTAGTTATGTATTTATTTTATAAGGATGACTCGGGAGACCGAGAGACAATTAGCTAGATTGATGTTTTGTTGTTAGATCTAAAAGGTTCGTAATACTCTGTTTCTGAAGTATTTTCCCTTTAATTAAAGACATTCAACTTCATTGCATGATCTAAGGAAATGTTGACGAGATTTTTATGTGAATCCGGTGGTAGAGGGCCCCTACTGCCCGAGAATCTCTGTGCATATTGTTTAAATAAGTAACTTTAGCTCTGTTTCATTACTAATTCAAGAAACTTTTTGAATTTCATGCTTTATGCTAACTTACATCGGATGTTACAGCCAGTCTTATTCTTATGAATTATTCCAAAATATCACTAACACTGAATGACACATAGCTATAGTATTTTAGAGCTTAGTTTCATTTTTCTGAACATTATGTTTTTATTCTCACTCACATCAAATGTTACAGCAAATATTGTTCTTATGAATTGTTCCAAAATATCACTAACACCGAATGAGATAGAGCTGTAGTATTTCAGTGATTAGTTGCACTTTAGTTCATTTGTAAAACTCTAGAGATTAATTGCACTCTAGTTAAGTTCTTTTCATTGTATTTCAAGTTTGATTGATTGCATTCTACTTCAGTTCTGTTTAATGTATTTTAAGTTTTATTAGTTAGCTGTATTTTAGTTCTGTTTCATTAGACTTCAAGGCCTTCATTATTTACAAATTACTTCTGATTATTAATATCTTCCAACACATCATCATATGGACAGGAATTAGTGATATCAGTTCAAGGCCTTGATTTTTCTGTAATTTCGTATAATTTTACAAAAAGCCTTCTTCCAAAACTATTCCAAAAGATTTCTAACTCTCGAATGAGTCTTAGTAGTGACAATTTGAGTTGCAGAATGGATTAATTTCAGTGTCATAAGTTAATTTAGAGTAGGGTTCCTTACTATGCTACAGATAATCTTTTCCAATTGTGTTCCAACAAATTTCTAACCATGGATGAGATTTTTGTGATATTGTAAGTTGTTGTTTACTTAGAAGAACCTCATTGCATTAAGCTTATCCTTTTCTCAAGCTATTCCAACATACCTCTAATGAATGAATTGGACTGAGTTCATGTTATGAATTATTTTTCTTGACAAGTTTTTCATTTTCTGTTCTCAGGTGCCATACATATTTTAGAATAGTATTTTCTCTGTTTTAGTGTGACCAGTAACTTCCCTTTGTTAGAAACTTAGTTCTTTTCCTCTTAGAATAAAAACACAAAACCAAAAACACTAAAAAAACACTAAACACAACGAAGTAGGAAGTAGATACCTAGGCACATATAGTGCACTTCACTTCAACAGTTTACTAGCCCTGGTTGACAATTTATGACATCAATTTAGGAACACTAAGTTGAGTAGACAGTGACCACCCGAGTTCCTTTTTGACGTTCGTGCAACCCGTTTTCCATTTTGTCCCTTGTGCCTTCATTTGGTCGGGCGGGCCATGTCACGTCGTGCAAGGGCACTCGATGAAATGCATTCAGGTCAGGTCATTTCGTTTGAGGGAGGTCGTATCAAATTTGCTAAGTTGTGACCGCCTGAGTGCCTTGTATACATTCAAGGGGCATGTTTGTAATTTTCTCCCTTGTGCCTTCATTCGATAGGGTGTGTCATGTCGCGTCATGCGAGGGCATCTGATGAAACATGTTTGGGTCAGGTCATTTTGTTTGAGGGCGGTCGTATCAAATTTTCTAAGTTGTGACCGCTCGGGTGCCTTGTGCATGTTCATGGGGCCCGTTGGTTGTTTTTTCCCTTGTGCCTTTGTTCGGTTGGGCGCGTCGTGTCACTTCGTGTGAGGGCGCCCAATGAAACACGTTCAGGTCAGGTCATTTTATTTTTAGGGTGACCATATCAAATTTTCTAAGTTATAACTACTCAGGTGCCTTGTGCTCGTTCGTGCAACTTGTTTTCAATTTGCTCCCTTGTGCCTTCATTCAGTCGAGCGGGCTGAATCACATTGTGTGAGGATGCCCCTTGAAACACATTCTGATTAGGTAATTTTTTTGTGGGTGGTTGTAGAAAATTTGCTAATTTGTTACCACCCAAGTGCCTTGTGCTCGTTCGTGTGATCAATTTTCCATTTACTCCCTTATGCCTTTGCTCATTCAGGCGGACCCTATCAGGATTTGTGAGGGCGCCCGATGAAATGCATTTGAATCAACTCATTTGGTTTGAGGGTGGCCGTATCAAATTTTCTAATTTGAGACTACCTGGGTGCCCTGTGCACATTTTTTTGACCAATTTTCCATTTTCTCCCTTGTGCCTTCGTTCAGTCGGGTGTGTTGTGTTGCGTGGTGTGAGGGCGTCGGATGAAACGCGTTCAGGTCGGGTTGTTTTGATTGAGGGGAACTATATCAAATTTGATAATTTGTGATTCCTCTGGTGCCTTGTGTATGTTCGTGCGGCCTGTTTTTCATTTGCTCCCTTCTACCTTCATTTAGTCCAACACGCCATGTCGCGTTGTTGTGAGGGCGCCCAATGAAATGAGTTTGGGTCAGGTCATTTCGTTTGAGGGAGGCCATATCAAATTTTCTAAGTTGTGACTACCTAGGTACCTTGTGCACGTTTGTGCAGCCCATTTTTCATTTGTTCCCTTTTGCCTTTGCTCAGACGGACATGCCCTGTCGCGCCGTGTGAGGGAGCCTAATGACATGAGTTCAACTCTAGTCGTTTGGTTTGATGGTAGCCGTGTATCAAGTTTGCTATGTGGTGACCACACAGGTGCCTTGTGCATGTTCGTGTGGCTCATTTTCCATTTTCTCCCTTGTTCCTTCATTCGGTTGGGCACACCCTGTTGCGCTGCATGAAGACACCCGGTTGCGCTGCATGGGCTGGGTCATTTCATTTGAGGGTGGTCATATTAAATTTTCTAAGTTGTGACCGCTTGGGTGCCTTATGCACGTTTGTGTGGCCTATTTGAAATTTTCTAACTTGTGCCTTCATATAGTCAAGTGCACCATGTCAGATCGTGTAAGGGTGCTCGATGAAACTTGTTCAGGTTGGATCATTTTGTTTGAGGGAAGTCGTATTAAATTTTCTAAGTTGTGACCACCCGGGTGCCTTGTGCATGTTCGTGCGACCAATTTTCTGTTTTCTCCCTAGCCTTCATTCCGTCAGGAACTGCATGTGAGGCCGCTGGATGAAACGCATTTAGGGCACGTCATTTCATTTAAGGGTGGCGATATCAAATTTGCTATGTTTTGAATGCACGGTTCCCTTGTGTACTTTCGTGCGGCCCGTTTGTAATTTTCTTGCTTGTGCCTTTGTTCGGTTAGGCACATTGTGTTTCATCATATGAGGGCACCCAATGAAACATGTTGGGGTTGGGTCTTTTCATTTTAGGGAGGCCGTATCAATTTTTCTAGGTTGTGACCACCTAGGTGCCTTGTGCATGTTCGTGTGACCCGTTTTCTATTTTCTCCCTTGTACCTTCGTTGGGTCGGGAACTCTCTATCATGCCCGATGAAACACGTTTGCCTTAGGTCATTTCGTTTGAGGGAGGTTGTATCAAATTTTCTAAGTTGTGACCACCCGAGTGCCTTGTTCACATTCCTGCAACGTAAGTGCCTTATGCACATTTTTTAGGCACTCTATGTCGCGCCGTGTAAGCGCTCCCAATGAAACCCATTCGGCTTAGGTCATTTCATTTGAGGGTGTCCATATCAAATTTACTAATTTTTGACTATCTGAGTTCCTTGTGCATGTTCGTCCAACCCATTTTTCATTTTCTCCCTTGTGCCTTCGTTCTATTGGGCGGTCTATGTCGCACCATGCGAGGGCGCTCGATGAAAAACATTCAGGTTAGGTTGTTTCATTTGAGGGAGTCCTATCAAATTTGCTAAGTTGTGACTGTTTGGGTGCCCTGTACACATTCGAGTGACCTGTTTGTCATTTTCTTGGTTGTACTTTCGTTCGGTCAGGCGCGCCCTATCGCACTGTGTGAGGGCGCCCGATGAAACAAGTTCTGCTTAGGTTGTTTGGTTTGAGGGCAGTCGTATAAAATTTGCTAAGTTGTGAGTGCCTGGGTACCTTATGCACGTTCATGCATCCCATTTTTTATTTGCTTCCTTGTGCCTTCATTCAATCGGGCGCGCCATGTCGTGTCATGTGAGGGCACCTAATGAAACGTGTTTGGGTCTAGTCATTTCATTTGAGGGCGACCGTATCAAATTTTATAAGTTGTGATTGCCCGAGTTCCTTATGCACATTTGTGTGACCTATTTTCCATTTTTTCCCTTATTCATTTGTTCTATCAAACGAGGCATGTTGTGTCATGCAAGGGCGCCCGATGAAATGCATTTAGGTCAGGTTGTTTCGTTTGAGGGAGGCCGTATCAAATTTGCTAAGTTGTGACCGCTTGGGAGCCTTATACACGTTCGAGCGGCCCATTTTCCATTTTATTCCTTATGCCTTCGTTCGGTAGGGCACACCATGTGAGGGAATCTGATGAAATTTGTTTGGGTCTGGTCGTTTCGTTTGAATTTAGTGGTATCAAATTTTCTAATTTGTGACCACCCAAGTGCCTTGTGCACATTCCTGCGGCTCGTATGTTGTTTGCTCCCTTATGCCTTCGTTCAGTTGGGTGTGACGTGTCACATTGTGTGAGGTTTCCCAATTAAATGTGGTTGGGTTGAGTCATTTCGTTTGAGGGTGGCCATATCAAATTTGAAAAATTATGACTTCCTAGGTGTAATATCCCCAAATGGGATTGCTCAGCAAGGCATGCCTGAAAAACACATGTTTTAGAAATGGTTGCTACAGGATTTTAAACACAAGACCTCGATCCCTTAGATAAATGTATCTAATACTGAAATCCAAGAGGAGGCTCAAAATAAATCACTCTAGGTGGTTAAGCAGGTCTCCCACACCTAGTTGTCTTGGAAAAATGCTCAATGAAGGGGATGCAGCAATGTATGAACATACAAGGGAGAAACAACGTTATTTTTATGAGCTAGCATACATGAAGATCTGAATAGAAATAAAATTTATATTATAACAACAATTTTATACAAATCCTTGAGGAAAGAGACACTCAAGCAAGGCAATGCAGCCTCAAAGGGACATGTACATAAAAATAGATAAACACTACTACACAGGAATTTCTGCAGGCTAAAAGGATGTAGTTTATTGGAGACACCACAACATGTTGAATAATAATATAAGGATATGGCAATTTATGGCTTAATAAATGAGGGGGAGAAAGCTCTCAACCCCAGAAAACAATAATACAACAATCCTTAGAAGGATTGGATGAAATATACAAAAATGGAAAAATGTCGGAGTTGTATGGTAGTAGCTGCAACTCATGAAATGGAAATGAATAGAGAAGGTTAAAGATGCTACATCAAATAAAAGGCCTCCTCCAATGGATCTTCCATGTGAAAGGCTGATCTTAACACTGAAGATCTCACCCTTCGACAATCACTGCAAACCCTCACTGCAGATGCACATTGAAAATAACACAGTCACTGAGGGAAACTGCACTGTAGGTGGAATATAAAGTGTTGGCCAAGTGAAAAGATCTGAAATATTCTCTAAATCCTTCCTTATTTATCTCTGAAAGGAAATAAGGCTTCCTCCTCTGAGAAACAAGCCAAGGAATGGTGTTGTGGGAACTCCACTGCAACACCCTGCAACACAACATTATACTTGAGCAAAAATAATGTTGTAGCTAAAGGAGGTGGCTTGACCTTGAGCCTAGATGTGGAGAAATGAAATGAAATCCCTCAAGAGGCCTCTCAATAAGGAGAAGGAATCCTAAATAGGAAATCCTTGTGCTAAGAAGCACTGCAACTCTGCTAAACAGCAGGAGAATGCACAAAGTCTAAACGGACAATGAAATCAATAATCATAGACATGAATCACAATGGCTGCCTTGCCCTCCTTTTAAACAAATACAAGCTCCCTCTCCATGGGTCCCACTCATTAGGGTTTCCTCCATCAAGGAAACTTCCCTCCACTTTCACTGCGCTGTCCCACAAGATGATCTCCAACTCCTATCACTGTGTTGTTTTAATTGGTCAAACTTGACCTTGTCTTCATGAAAATGTCCTCTTTCACACGTGAGGGTGTGAAATACAACTCCACTGATGATCCCCTTTCATAATAAGAGGGATTTTATTTATAATTCTGAAATGTATGGGCCTCCTTACCCATTTATTCATCTTCTAAGTGAAAACAACAAAAATTAATATTGCATTTAGCTGCATGCTAGAAGTGGAATATTACACCGAGTGCCTTAAGCTTGTTCATGCGACCAGTTTTTCAGTCGCTCCCTTATGCCTTTTTTCGGTTGGGAGGGCCATGTCGTGCCATGTGAGGATGCCTGATGAAACCTGTTTGGGTTAGGTCATTGCATTTAATGGTGAACATATCAAATTTTCTAAGTTTTTACCACTCGGGTGCCTTGTTCTCGTTCGTGCGCCCCATTTGTCATTTACTCCCTTGTGCCTTTTTTTGGTCGGAGGCACCCTGTCATGCCATGTGAGGGTGCCCAATGAAACACATTCGGCTCACGTCATTTGGTTTGATGGATGCCATATCAAATTTTCTAAGTTGTGGCTGCCTAGGTGCCTTGTGCACATCCGTGCGTCCCGTTCTCCATTTTCTCCCTTGTGCCTTCATTCATTTGAGCACCTTGTGTTGTGAGATGTAAGGACTCTAGTCAAAACATGTTCAGGTCGGGTCATTTCATTTGAGGGTGATCATATCAAATTTTCTAAGTTGTGACCGCTTGGGTTCCTTGTGCACATTCGTGTGGTCCATTTGTCATTTTCTCCCTTGTGCCTTCGTTCGATCAGGCATGTTGTATCGCGCCGATGTGATTGCACCCAATGAAATGTATTCAGGTTGCGTCATTTCATTTGAGGACAGACGTATCAAATTTGCTAAGTTGTGACCACCTGGGTGCCTTGTGCACATTCATGTGGCCCATTTGTCATTTTCTCCCTTATGCCTTCATTTGGTTAGGCACACCATGTCACACTGTGTGAGGGTGCCCGATGAAATGCGTTCGGGTTGGGTCTTTCAGCTTTAGGGATGCTTTGTCAAATTTTCTAAGTTGTGATTGCTTGGGTGCCTTGTTTATGTTTGTGTGGCCTATTTTTTATTTTCTCCCTTGTGCCTTCGTTCGTTCAGGCACGCCATGTTGCACCATGTGAGGGTGCCCGATGAAACACATTGAAGTCAGGTTGTTTCGTTTGAGGGAAATCGTATCAAATTTTCTAAGTTGTGACCGCTCATGTTCCTTGTGCACATTTGTGTAGCCCATTTTCCATTTGGTCCCTTGTGCCTTCATTTGGTCGGGCGGGCTATTTCGTGCCTTGCGAGGGCACCCAATGAAATGCATTCGGGTCGGGTTGTTTCATTTGAGGGAGGCCGTATAAAATTTGCTAAGCTGTGACCACCCGGGTGCCTTGTACATTTTCAAGTAGCATGCTTTCCATTTTCTCCCTTCTGCCTTCATTTATTCCAACGCATTGTGTTGTGCCATGCTAGTGCGCCTAATACAATGCCCTCAAAAGAAACGACCCGAAGCGCGTTTGGGTTAGTCATTTTGTTTGAGGCCGGCCGTATCAAATTTTCTAAGTTGTTACTGCCCGGGTACCTTGTTCACATTCGTGCGGCCCGTTTTCCATTTTCTCACTTATGCCTTCACTTGGTTGGGCGCATTGTGTGGTGTCATGTGAGAGCGCCTGATGAAACACAATCGGGTCATTTCATTTGAGGGCACCTATATAAAAATTGCTAAGTTGTGATTGCCAGGGTGCATTGTGCATATTCGTGTGGCCTGTTTGTCATTTCCTCCTTGTGCCATTGTTCGATCGAGAGCGCCATGTGAGGGCACCTGATGAAACGCATTTAGGTGCCTTGTGCATGTTCGTGCAACTCGTTTTCCATTTTCTCCATTATGCTTTCATTCATTCAAGTGCGTCATCTCAGGGCGCCCAATGAAACGCATTTGGGTCAGGTCATTTCGTTTGAGGGTGGCTGTATCAAATTTGCTAAGTTGTAACCTCCTGGTTTCCATCTACTCGTTTGTACGGGTCGTTTTCCATTTTATCCATTGTGCCTTATTTTCATCGGGAATTCCATGTCACGTTGTGTGAGGGTACCCGATGAAACATGTTCAGGTCTGGTCATTTCATTTGAGGGTGGTTGTATCAAATTTTCTAAGTTGTGACTACCTGAGTGCCTTGTGCATGTTCACGCAACCCATTTTTTATTTTTTCCCATGTGCCTTTGTGCAGTTGGGGGTGCCCTGTCATGCCATGTTAGGGCACCCAATGACAGGCGTTCAGGTCGAGTCATTTCATTTGAGGGCAGACATATCAAATTTGCTAGGTTGTGACCTTTTGGGTGCCTTGTGCACGTTTGTACGACCCAATTTTCATTTTATCCCTTGTGCCTTCGTTCGTTTAGGCACGATTTGTCACGCTGTGTGAGTGCACCTAATGAAATGCGTTCGAGTTGGGTCGTTTTGATTGAGGGCGACCGAATCAAATTTGCTAAGTTGTGATCACTCGGGTGCATTGCACATGTTCATGTGTCCTTTTTTTCATTTTCTCCCTTGTGCCTTCATTCGGTCAGATGCACTGTCTCATGTTGTGTGAGGGCGCTCGATGAAATGCATTCAGGTCTGGTCATTTTTTTTTAGGGTGACCCTATCAAATTTATTAAGTTGTGACTAGATGGGTGCCTTATACATGTTCGTGCAACTCGTTTTCTATTTTCTCCCCTGTTCCTTCATTTGGTCAGGTGTGTCATGTCACGCCATGTGAGGGTGCTTGATGAAACATTTTCGGGTTAGGTTATTTCGTTGGAGGGAGGTCATATCAAATTTTCTAAGTTGTGATTACTCGGCTTCCTTGTGAACATTCATGTGGCCCATTTTCCATTTTCTACCTTATGCCTTCATTTTTTCGGGCACGTCATGTCGTGCCATATGAGGGTGCTCGATGAAACATGTTCAGGCCAGGTCATTTCATTTGAGGGTGCCCGATGAAACACATTCGGGTCAGGTCATTTCGTTTGAGGATGGTCGTATCAAATTTGCTAAGTTGTGACTGCTCAGGTGCCTTGTGCACATTCATGTGGCTCGTTTGTTGTTTTCTCCCTCTTGCCTTCACTCAATTGAGCGCGCCATGTTGAAACATGTTCGGGTCAAGTCATTTTATTTGAGGGTGGCTGTATCAAATTGGTGAATTTGTGATTGCCCGAGTGCATTGTGCATGTTCGTCTGGCTCATTTTTCATTTTCTTCCTTGTGCCTTCATTCGGTTGGGCATTCCATGTCGCACCGCGTGAGGGCACTCAATGAAACGTGTTTAAGTCTAGTCATTTCATTTGATGGTGCCCGTATCAAATTTGCTAAGATGTGATATCCCAAGTGCCTTGTCCATGTTCGTGTGGCCTATTTTCCATTTTATCACTTGTGCCCTCATTTGGTCAGGCATGTCATGTCTCGTCATGTGAGGGCACTCGATGAAATGCGTTCGGGTCAGGTTGTTTCATTTGAGGGGGTCCGTATCAAATTTGCTAATCTATGACTACCCAGGTGCCTTGTGCATATTCGTGCGACCCGTTTGCCATTTTCTCCCTTGAGCTTTCATTCGGTCGGGCACGTTGTATTGCGCTGTGTGAGGGTGCTCAATGAAACGCGTTCGGGTTAGGTCATTTCATTTGAGGGTGGTCTTATCAATTTTCTAATTTGTGACTGCCCGAGTGCCTTGTGGATGTTTGTGCAACCCGTTTTCCATTTTCTCCCTTATGCCTTCGTTCGTTCAGGCTCGTCGTGTCACACTATGTGAGGGCGCCCGATGAAACGCATTTGGGTTAGGTCCTTTTGTTTGAGGGTGGCCATATCAAATTTGCTAAGTTTTGATCATTTGGGTTCCTTGTGGATGTTTGTGCAGCCCATTTGTTGTTTCCTCCCTTGTGACTTCATTCGGTCATGCTCGAGTTCCTTGTGCCCATTCATGCAACCCATTTTCTGTTTGCTCCCTTTTTCCTTTGTTCTATCGAGCGAGCCATGTCACGCCGTGTGAGGGTGCCCAATGAAACACATTCAGGTCAGGTCATTTCATTTGAGGGAGGCCACATCAAATTTTATAAATTATGACCGCATGGGTGACATATACCCGTTCGAGCAGCCTGTTTTCTATTTGTTCCCTTGTGCCTTCATTCTGTTGGGTGCGTCGTGTGAGGACACTCAATGAAACCCATTCAGGTCGGGTCATTTTGTTTTAGGGCAGTGGTATAATATTTTCTAAGTTGTGACCGCCTCGGTGCCTTGTGCACGTTCGTCCAGCTAGTTTTTCATTTTCTCTCTTGTGCCTTAGTTTGGTCGGGAGGGTCGTGTCATGCTGTGTGAGGATGCCCGATGAAACTTGTTCGGGTCAGCTCATTGCATTTGAGGGTGACTATATCAAATTTTCTAAGTTATGACCACCCTGGTGCCTTGTGCTCGTTCATGCGTCCCGTTTTCCATTTACTTCCTTGTGCCTTTGTTCGGTTAGGTGCACCCTGTCACGTCATATGAGGGTGCTCGATGAAATGTGTTCGGCTCAGGTTGTTTGGTTTGAGGGTGCCCGTATCAAATTTGCTAAGTTGTGACTACCCGGGAGGCTTGTGCGTGTAGACGTATCAAATTTTCTATGTTGTAACCATCCGAGTGCCTTGTGCACATTCATGTGACCTATTTGTCATTTTCTCCCTTGTGCCTTCATTCGGTCGGGTGTCACGTCATGTGAGTGCGCCTGATGAAATGCGTTCGAGTCAGGTCGTTTTGTTTTAGGGTGGCCATATCAAATTTTCTAAGTTGTGATCACATTTTTGCATTGTGCACATTCGTGCGACTAGTTTTTTGTTTTCTTCCTTGTGCCTTTGTTCGGTCATGTGCACTGTGTCGCGTTGTGTGAGGGTGCCCGATAAAACATGTTCAGGTCGAGTTGTTTTTTTAGAGGGCGGCCATATCAAAGTTGTTAAGTTGTGAGCACCTAGGTGCCTCATGCATGTTCGTGTGACCCATTTTCTGTTTTCTCCCTTATGCCTTCTTTCGGTTAGGTGTGTTGTGTCATTTCATGTGAGCGTGCTTGATGAAATGTTTTTGGGATGGGTCGTTTCGTTTGCGGGAGGCTGTATTAAATTTTATAAGTTGTGACTGTTCGAGTGCCTTGTGCACGTTCATGTGGCCTATTTTTTATTTTCTCCATTGTGCCTTCATTCGATTGGGCGTGCCGTGTCGTGTCGTGTGAGGGCACCCGATGAAACGCATTCGGGTCAGGTTTTTTCATTTTAGGGAGACCGATGAAATGCGTTCGGGTCATGTCATTTTGTTTGAGGTTGGCCATATCAAATTTGCTAAGTTGTAACCACTCAGCTACCTTTTTCACATTCGTGTGGCCTATTTTCCATTTTCTCCCTCCCACCTTCGCTCGGTCGGGCTAGCCATGTCACGCCGTATGAGTGCACCCATTAAAACGCATTCGGGTCAGGTGATTTTTCTTGAGGGTGGCCGTATCAAATTTTCTAAGTTGTGACTGCCCAGGTTCCTATGACCGTTCATGCATCCATTCTTCGTTTGCTTCCTTGTGCCTTCGTTCGGTCGGGTGCACCGTGTCGCACTGTGTGAGGGCGCCTGATGAAACGCGTTTGGATCTGGTCATTTCGTTTGAGAGCGGCTGTATCAAATTTGCTAAGTTGTGATCGCCTAGGTGCCTTGTGCACATTCGTGCGACCCATTTTCCATTTTCTCCCTTGTGCCCTCGTTAGGTCGGGCACACCGTGTGAGGGCGCTCGATGAAACGCGTTCAGGTTGGGTTGTTTTGTTTGAGGGCGGCCGTATCAAATTTGCTAAGTTGTGACCGCCCCAGTGCTTTGTGCATATTCGTGCGACCCATTTGTTATTTTCTCCTTCGCGCCTTCATTCGGTAGGCACGCCGTGTCGCACCATGTGAGGGCACCTGATGAAACGTTTTCAGGTCGGGTCATTTCGTTTGATGGTGGTCATATAAAATTTTATAAGTTGTGACCGTTCAGTTGGGCATGCCATGTTTTGCTGTGTGAGGGTGCTCGATGAAATGTGTTCAGGTCTGGTCATTTGGTTTGAGGGAGGCCGTATCAAATTTTCTAAGTTGTGATTGCCTAGGTTCTATGTGCATATTCGTGTCTGTTTTCTATTTTCTCCCTTACGGCTTCGTTCGGTCGGGCACACTATGTCGGACTGTATGAGGGTGCCCAATGAAATGCGTTTGGGTCGGGTCTTTTCATTTGAGGGTGGTCGTATCAAATTTTCCAAGTTGTGACCGCCCAAGTGCCTTGTACATGTTTGTGGGGCTCGCTTGTCATTTTCTCCCTTATACCTTCATTCGGTACGGAGCATTGCTGTTACACAGCAATTTTTCACCGTCCCTGCAATTCCCTATCCCGCACATTAGAGGGCTCTTTCCATGACCTGTGAGCAATGAAATAACTTGAAAACACTTTCATGGCATTCCCCTAGACATGTAATTTTATTGCCCTGAAGACAAATCCTTGTGAAAAACCCTGAAAATAGCCTTTTTGCATTAGCGGGGGTACACAGTTCAGCCCTCGCGCCAAGGGGGAAAATCCTCCAAAGAGGGCACACCAATTGGCACTCTGTCTTAGAGCCGCACCTACACCAGGCTTAATAAAGGGTGTCTTTTAAAAATAAATGGCGGAAGATTGACCCCAACTAATTCCTAAATTGGTCTCTAATTTGAGTTGGGAGGTTGGCTTCGAATTTCCATGTAGAGGAAGTAGTTTTCCACCTCTCATGGAAGCTTCCTTGAGGATAGGGCCAATCCCATCATTGTAGGGATCCCAACTCCCCTTCCTCCATCTATACAAGCTTTCCATTTTCATTTACAAGCTAATCTCCAAAAGCCTTCATAGCCTAAAGAATGCTGCAAGAGCTTTGATAGTCCTCATAGTGCCAAATCCATAGCAAGGAGATTGACGATCGAAGAGAGAGGCTTGTCCCCATTCCCGAAAAGCTTTACCGAGACGTATTCTGCTGACCACCCGCCGAAGGAAGGTTCAGCGTCAGAGCCAGGTTGTACTTTCCTTTATATGAATTAATGATAAGCGAATATTGGTTATGGTTCCACTCGTATTGTTGATTATGATCATGAGTTGTGTCTTCTCTGACTAATACATAATTGCATATATTGGGTTTTACGCTTGTGTTTGTCCTATTTCTTGTGTGTGCAGGTGTTCGATCGCAGCGAGTGAGAGGATTGTGATCTGCTGGGGAAAGGAAACGGTAGCATCATCTCTTCTACAAACGACAACGTTGGACTTGAGGTAGGCCTTCTTAGCGATTTGGTTTATTGCAATTGGGAACTTGCGCTGTAGCGTGTTACGATTGTTGCTAGACCCGATCTGGGCTAGTAGGGATCGCATCTATCCACAAAGGGGATTTACCTCCACAACAAATTGGCGACTCCGCTGGGGAGTTAGCTTGTTGTTTGCTTTATAAACTACAGAAGGAGCCTGAATTTAGCTAGATAACCTTCGAAACGCTCTTGCTCTGCATTAGTGAAGTAGATCAATGCTGCTTTAGTCAATCTCCAGTTTAGTTTATAAACTGAACACTTGGAGTATTGTCTTGTCTTTCGGTCGATTCTTGACTTTTCTTGCTTGATCAGCTCTTTTGGCTGGCTCTTTTCATGAGTTTGGATTTTGGTTGAAGCTCCACCATCACTGGTCTGCTTCTTGGATTGCTAATTTTTTATTTCTCCTTAGTAAACTCAGCTGGCACACTTTTCACTGTGACAGTCGCGCCCACTGGCTCATGTTGTCAGTGTATTACTCGCGCCAATTCCATTCTGGCGCTAGTTTCAGCCTTACAGTCACGCCAATCCTGTAAGGTGCTAGGATTTACTGGGTTTTGAGCCTTCTGAGACTGATCTGGGTGTTTGGTCTTGTTTTTTCGACTACTTGAGTGTTCTGGGGCCTTGTTTGACTGACTGTGACCTTCTTCCTTTGGTTGTTTTCCCATTTCTATTGATTTTACATTTTATCCCTAGGGCATCTAGGTGCTATTGTGCGTCGAGCCTCCCTTGGGATTTTTTGGTTTCTGTCTGTTCGGTCAACTTTGTGATTGCTTCTCTGCACTCGTTTGGTGGTTTTCTATCGTTTTATTTCATTATTTGAGTGATTGGCTTCTTCTTCATTCGAATTATGCTTTGTCTCGTTTTGAGCCTATATTACATGGTTCAATTGAGTCTTTAGGTGCCTTTTGATTTGAGGGAATTTTTATCGATTTGAGATCTGATTGTAGGCTTGCATTGAGTGAAATTTGATTGTTTTCCTCTTTTTCTTTTGCTTCTCAATTGCTTGTCTCATTAGTTTTCATCTTGTTTAGCGCTCTTTCTCTTAAACATTGAAAATACAAAAGTCCCTTTTGCGTTGAATTAGTTGGTGTGAATTAGATCTTTTCGGTGTTATTAGTGATTAGTAACTTTGAATGAAAATATTTTAGTTTCCATTAGCTCCATTAGAGATATCATTGGTTGTTGTCTAATCATTTTACTGTTGTGTGAAAAGCTCTTAACTCTCCTAAAACTAGCTTTCATCAAATGAAATGATATACTGTGGCATGTAGTGTGCATTTAGGGGATTTTGAGACATTACATTCGCTAGGGCCTGAAAACTAAAACATAATTAAAGATAAACATTAAAATTTATTCAATTTACACTAAGGCAACATTGAAACCTAACGAAATATTTAGACGTCTAAGTTAGAGATGTGTTCCAGCGTTGTTAAACCTAGTAGTTTTTTTTCGCCTCTTGGCTTTAGACATCACTAGTATGGACTTGTGCTCCCTATACCATCACGTATATAAAGGGAGACCCCACTAGGTTTCTATCCTTTATCCATAGGAAGCTGAGTCTGCCGCCCTATACCTGTGATACAACAGACATAGCATTCAGGGATATTTCCTGCACGTACGTCAAGTCCTTGGTTGATTTCTCTTTCATTTTAAAACCAAGGTGTATATTTAAGTTCACGGTTATTTGGTACACCCTTTTCCTAGCTTTCCTGAGCAGTCATTTCGATCTTTTTTGACTCATTAAATTTCAAAATATCATCAAGCGCTTGTCCTTTCATGTTTTTTTCCAATATGAAAGCGATAGAGTCACCTTCTGTCTGTTTCTCGACTCTTAAAAGATGAAACAACAGAGTTTTGTTTCAATGTTTTAAAGTTAACTGCCCACTAAATATTCCTAGTTAAAGTTGGTTTCCTTAGGGTGTTGTTTCTGATGGCATCTTTTCCAGAGTTCACCAACCAAGGAATCCCCTCTGATGGGAATCCGGGTCCTTTTCCTCCTTTTGGAAATGTTGGCGCTCCTTATATGGCAACGTTGTCCTTTCCTGGGTTAACTATTGGGTTTCCTGTTTGGTTGTTTTCAACTTCTGTGGTCCCAAATGTCCCGGCTACTGTTAAAACAATTCCTCCACCTGAACAACATCATGTTGATTCCAAGGTGGACCTCTCCCCTTCTTCGCCTATTTCTGCGTCCTCCTCTTCTACTTCTCCTGGTGAAAGTCTGGATTCGAGTAACCAGGTGGCTAAGAATAAGAAGAAGAAGACAAAGAAGAAGAAGTCTGATAAGCGAGAGGCTAAGGCTGCGGCTACTGCTTTTGAAACATCTCTTCTTGAAAAACCTTCCAACCCTCCACGGAAAGTCAAGTTCCCTTGAATTTTGTGCACAGGAGACCACCTTCTTTGAGACTGCCTTGGCATTCCCAAGGTGCTTGAATTATGGTCCAATGGTCACCCGTCGTTGCCGTTGGCTTCCGGGAGTCAAGTTGGGGGCACATATTCAACTGGTGCTGGTAAGGCTCCTAAGAAGCAGGGTAAGATCACCAATCCCTATAATTTGTGTGAAGGGCACCATGCCATTCACCTTTGTCCGTACATGGATGAAACCAAGCGAGTTTTGGACAAATCAACTGTTTCTACACCATCCCTACCGATTGGTTATAAACAGCTTTCTTTGAGTCCTCCACCAGCTGATCCTATGATTGGTCAAGAGTCATCCTTAGTCGATCTCACTCCTTTGGAAATTCAAATTCAGGAATCCATCCCCGACAAACCATTGGTCGTGGGATCAGTTGAGCTGGACCTGCTTGCGATGCACTAGGTCTTTTTTGTTGAGAGAGGACCTCACATCCCTCAGGTTCTTCTTGTTTCTTCAGATTATTCGGACTTGGAGAAGGATTCTCCTATTCCTATACCTCAAGAATCTACTCCTCCACCTCCCGTGATGGAGGTCCCGGAGGATACCCCTCCCACCTTCGAGATGGAGGTCATGGAGGATGCTCCTTCTTCTTCCGTAACACCAGGGGAAGACCATCCCAGTTCGATGGTAGCCCCTCCAAGTAGTTTGGTCGCTTCCTTCGATTGGAGTCGATTTGCAGGATACCACCTTCTTTCTTATGTGCCTTTCGAGATAACAGTATAGGCTTTTGGTTTGGTCGTACCCAGCACTGTTATAGACGAAGGCACTTCTATTAGTATTTTATCCTCAACTACTTGGCAAGCTTTTGGTTCACCGCCGCTTGTGCCTGTTACGTAGAATCTGTTAGCATTTAACAAAAGAACTAGTCAACTGTTAGGGATCCTTCCAAGTTTACCTGTTACTTTGGGAGGTAAAACCATTCATATGGATGTCATGGTTGTTCCAGGCCCCTTTGATTTCAATCTGCTCTTGGGGCATGATTACACTTATGCCATGGGAGCGTTTGTCTCCTCCCTTTTTTGTGTGGTATGTTTTCCACATGAAGGATGGATTGTGACCATTGATCAACTTTTTCTCTTTGGTCCTGATGTGGCAACTGGCCCACCATCATCCCTTCTTAGTTTTTATCCACCTGTTGTATCTGCCCCACCACAGGTCGACTATGTGGCTACCTACCCCGTTCCTGTGCTCAGTGATAGTGCCGTCGTGCATCGTGTGCTGGGGGCATTGGGTCTGGACTTCCAAGATGTTTTCCCTCCATCTGACAGGAAAATCTTGGAAGCCATGACTTCTTGTTCATTATGATGAGTTTGTCAAAGCACAGTTCGTTTTCTTGTGTCAAGCTCCCTAAAAAATAAAACAAGCCGGTCGGAGGACAGTTCATTTTCTTATGTCAAGCTCCTTAAAAAATGAAACAAGATGGTCGGAGCATAGTTTGTTTTCTTATGTCAAGCTCCTGAAACCATGAAAAAAGGTGTCTTGAGGATAGTTCTTTTAATGTGTCAAACTTGTTAAAACAATGAAACACATTCCCATTCAATTCGAGTGTTTGCTGAGATCTCGTAAAATCCCAATCGAGTCTTTCTCTTGATCTCGTAACTTGAACCTTCACTCCATCTGCCTTTCATATGGATTGAAGCTTGGGGGGAATGTACCTAAAATTGAGTCACCATGCTGGGGGCATGCTTACTTTTTCAAGCATAGTTTGTTTTCATTTCAAGCTTGTGTAAAATTGAAACCGGTTTTAAGCATAGTTTATCTTTGTTTCAAACTTGTGTAAAAATGAAACCAACTTCAAGCAGAGTTTCTTGATTTCAAGCTTGTGTAAAAATGAAACTATTCCCATTTCACCTTGTTGTGGATGATTTTGTCACCCCCCTAGAGACATTCTAGAGTTGCCATAGACCAGTGCCTAGGACATCTTATATAGTAGGGAGACACGTAATATAGCTTGGGTTGTCAATCCAAATGCCTCCCTACTATCTCTTGTTAAAACAAGGAAATAGATTCAAATGGAACCAAACTCTCTCAGAAGCTGATACAGGGATAAGAACAATGTAGGAACACAATGCAAAACTTCAATATGAAAGGCATCAGACAGTTAAGAGACAGCTTACTACAAAGAGGGCCAGTTCAAATAATATATCACAGAAATCAAATATCAGAAGGTGAGTGCAGTGAAGAAACATAAGAGGATATTAGCTGACATGAGACTGATACCCAGATACACAACAGAACCATATAAGGGCGCACCCATTTACGAATCCTTATATGAAAATGGAATTTTAAAAGCACCCTCCTCAAGCAACTAATATAGCAGAAAATATGGAAAGAGTGAACATGAAACAATATACCATGACTAGGCCTATTTAAAGCGCTTGACTAATTCCAGAAAGGGCATCAACAAGGATGAATCCTTACTGCAAACTAGTGAGCCACTCGCATTCTAGAACATGATACAAGAAGATAAATAGCATGAACTGAGGTATTGTATTAACACATAAGAGAAATTACATACTGTGAGATACCAAAGACCAGAATCCTCATTACAGTCATAACTCCTCCTCACTGAGACCCTACGGGCTCTGAACCTTCATACAGAAATATTACAGAATGTATGCAAAAGCCTTTTTGCTGCACAGCTTGCTGATAGAAATCTGGAACCCTTACAATGTCTTCTTTTCGGGCCTTTATAGAGGAGGCGGCGGACAAAAAGCATTTAATAACTTATTTTTGAATCAAATGGCGGAAAACATTCGCGCCCACACTGTGAAACAACTGAACATAATTGTCTGTACTTTACAATTTATTTCTGGAATGAATGCTGGAAATGAAAATCTGCCTATACACAAGACGTAAATAATAAAATATGTAAACATTCGGCCTTTTTCTAGAGGAGGAAGATCTGCGGCAATAAAACCTTGAGGCGCTTGTTTCCATGCATGGTACTTTCGATCTTCTGTTCTTGAATTTAAATTTGAAACCTCTTTCGAGCTGGACCCTGAATTCATTGCTCCTTCATTAATAATCTGTTGCTGCATTAATGTTTTCATCCGCCCAAATACGTCCCTTTTGATTTTTCTCTGGAGAGTTCCAAGGATCGAAGTACCCTTCCTTAATGGAGGTCACATCATAGTGACTTCCGGATCATTTCCGCTAAATTTTTTCCCACCACAAGTTCCTACAAAAACCAAAGCCTGTTGAATAAAACTGATGACAGAGATAGTGGACAAAGTGAGACTAACAGAAGTGGTGGCATAGAAATGAGGGGATGATGGGACGACGTGGTGTGGAGACTTTAAATAAAAACTTTGAAGCATGACACATAACCGGAATATAAAAATAGTGGAGGAACGGTGGATGACATGTAGGCAAACGATGAAAAATGGCGGAAGAACGTTGATGATACGAAAACTTCAAGGATTAACTTTTTTGGGGGAGTTACAAAGGGAAGTCATAACAAAACAACAAAGCAAAGGCTTAAGAGGTGGGACCCGGAGCGCATTTCGCAAAATTGCAAGAGGAGAAAATGCGATGGAAGAAGAATGGAATAGCCAAAATTCCGCGCTCTGCACTATGCGATGGGCGTGGTCAGTCGAGCGCGGATCGCAAAAATGAAAAATGCAATGGCGAGGGATAGTGCGCACGAGAAACTGCGCTTTTGCGATGAGGCGGACATGCGATGGCGCGATTATGCAATCTGCGATAAACGCTCAAAGGGGCAATGCTTGATTATATGCAACAAAGGAGGCGCGGAGCTAGGAGGAAAAGGGGCTAAACCTTATATAACTCTTTAAAGTGGACTTTAGCCCTTTTTCAATGTATTTCCGATGTGGGAACGGGCAGCAGTAAAGGGGAAAGAAGAGACTATGGCCAAGATTCAAATGGAGGGGCTGGTTTGTACAACATCGGCTCCAAATGGGGACAGCATGTTCGTCCTCGGGCATGCCGAGAACTCGCAGACCTCAGACCCCTTTGCATTTTCTTCAAAACTTATTAGCTTATTTATATTATTTACATTTCAAAATTGAAATCACACTTGCTTATATTATATACATAAAATACACCAAGCCTGATCTGCCTGAGTCAGTACTGAAAGTAGTGTTTAAGGAATTGTCCATTCACGAGAGCGTCCAACCGATCACCCTGTAGATTTTCTAACATGAAAGTATTATTTCTCCCTAGGTTCACTATTTTGAATGGACCGAACCATAGCGGATCAAACTTGGCATGCTTGCCTTTTTCTGCTCTGCGGACATCCCACCTGAGAACCAGGTCTCCTACCTGGAAATTCCTATCTTTTGCATGGCGATCAAAAATATCCTTCATTTCTTCCTGGTATTCTATCAGTCTCTCATTCACCTGGTTGCACGTTTCGTCCAATTCTACCAGCTGATTAATTCTTCTGATCATGTCATCTGGTTCTTCCTGATTCTCTTGCATGAAACGTGCCACCAACAATGCTAATTGCAGAGGAAACATAGCAGCTCGCCCATATGCCAGCTCATAGGGTAACTTCCCTATTGCTCTTTTTCTGGTTATCCTATTTTCCCATAAAGAAAACTTCAATTGAGAGTCCCAGATTTTCTGATTTTCAGCTATCGTTTTCTTCAAAGCCCTTACCAGGGTTTTATTAGAGGACTCCGCTAAACCATTCCCCTGTGGATAATATGCCGTGAAGTGAGTCAATGTAATGTTATACCTTTGACAAAACTTTACAAACCTGGAAGACTTGAAAGCCTGCGGATTGTCAGTTACAATTCTGGCTGGACAGCCGAACCTGGATATGATATTTTCCTCTATGAACCTCATGATCACAACATCTGTAGCGTTTCTTGTAGGTATTGCTTCCACCCATTTCTTGAAGTAGTCCGTGGTTGTTAGTATCCATCTATGCTGGCCACTTGATGGGGGATGTATTTCTCCTATAAAATCTAGTCCCCATTTCTGAAACGGTTCATTTACATGGATGGGAATCAAGGGCATAGCTGCTAATTTCTGTCTCTCTGCAAATCTTTGGCACTTGTCGCATGCTCTGACTTGGGCAAAAGTATCTGAGTACATTTTTGGCCAGTAAAAACCGGCCCTCAAGATTTTATGTGTTGTGGCCCTCCAACTGTAATGTCCTCCACAAATCCCTTCATGAAATTCTATTAATGCTTTTTGCGCTTCATCTTCTGTGAGGCATAACAATAATATACCTAGAGGGTCTCTCCAATAGAGCTGTCCATTGGCAATTACATATTTCTGTGATTTCATTCTCACAGCTCTGTATTTTACTTTATCACAGCCTGTAGGACAGCTAAGCATTAAAAGATATTCAGCTATTTCTTTATACCAAGGACTAGTTAGATATTTCACATGTATCTTTTGCGTAGCCATCTCTAGTCCTTGCTGCTCCACTTCTTTTTCTGACTCTTCATTTGCTAACATGGATAGATTAATGCCCAGAGCTTGATGATTTGATTCAGATAACATCTTGGCAAGTCCCTGTCCTTTGACCAACTTGGTAGGTCTTATATCCAAATCATACTCCTGGATTTTGCAATCCATCTTCCTCTTCTACCCTCGCTGTCTCCCTGTACCAGAATGTCTTTTACAGCAGCTGTGGGGACGTATGCAGTAATATGAGATTGCAAAACATAGACTCTAAAAGCTTTAAGGGACTTTACCAGAGCATATGCCTGCTTCTCCAATATATTGTATTTTAATTCAGCATCATAAAGTACTTGACTGAAGAAAGCTATAGGCTGTTCATATCCTTCTTCATTTTTCTGTAGTAACACTCCGGCAATTGTATGGGGTGAAGCGAATGAGAATATCATAAATGGCTTTTTGTAATCAGGTCCAGCTAGCACAGGAGCTTCAGCGAATGCCTGTTTTATCCTTGTGAATGCATCTCTAGACTCCTGGGACCATTTGACTTCACTATCCTTTTTCAACATATTAGTTATATGCCTAACTATCTCACCATAGTTAGCAATGAACCTTCTTAGAAAATTAATTCGGCCCAAAAACACCTGTACTTCCTTTTTATTCCTAGGCAGAGGAATGTTGTTTATTACTTCAACTCTTTTAGGGTCTATTTTCACACCATCTCTTGTTACAATGTGCCCTAAGAGTTTTCCCTCATCTAATGCAAATAAGGATTTTTGAGGATTGAGGGATAGGCCATACCTCCTGCATTTTTCAAAAGTTCTTCTTAAATGTTCAATATGTTCATCATCATTCTTTGAAAACACAGTGATATCATCAAGATAAACTACCAAAAACTTGTCATGTTCTCCCACAAAGGCTATGTCCATTGCCCTCTGAAAAGTAGCTCCTGCATTAATTAATCCGAATGCCATCCTGGCATACATAAAGGTTCCCCATGGTGTAGTGAATGCAGTTTTCTTCTCGTATTCTGGGAATACAGCTACCTGATTATAACCAGAAAATCCATCCATCATTGACATTCTGGATGCTCCCACTACTTTCTGCAAGATGTGATCCATCTTAGGCAGTGGATAATTATCTTTGAGAGATGCTCTATTCAAATTCCTGAAATCTACACATAGCCTTATTTCTCCATTCTTCTTTCGCACAGGAACAAGATTTGCTATCCATTCGGAGTACCTTAATGGCACAATTATCTTGGCTTTCAGTAATTTTTTGATTTCTTTTTCAATTGAGGGAAGCAGCAAGGGGTTTATTTGTCTGAGCTTCTGCTTGTACGGCTTTGCATCTTCCCTCAATGGAATTTTATGCTGTATTATATTTACATCAAAATTTTTTAGGTCCTGATAGGACCAAGCAAAAACATCTTTGTAAGATTGAAATAACTTCAAATATTTTTCTTTATAATCTTTTGGGACTCTCTTAGATAATTTGATAATTTTAGGATCTGCATAAGTACCCAGATTCAAATCTCCCACTTGATATTCTTCTGTTACTTTATTTGGCTGCAATGGAATATCATCTTTATTAAATAATATTTCTAGGGGCACCAACCCCCTAGGTATAACATTTCCTTTCAGCTGCAACACTCTATTTCCTGCTATCTTTTCTTCCCATTTACTTTCTGCAATATTTTCAGCTTCTTCCTCCTCATTATCATCAATTTCTATATTTGTGAATTCTCCCACTGTCTCCATGAATCTCTTCATTTTTTCATCATCTTCGAACACCTGCCAATGCTTTACATTGTCTGGAATGGATGGTCTGTAACGTACCTCCACTTCATATCTTAAAAGCGGGTTCTCAGGAGGACGGAATGTACTCGCAGCAACAGCAAGAGAATCTGCTATTCTGTTTTGCTCCCGGGGCATGAACTGTATATTAAATGCTGAGAAGAAATTTTCCATCATGTCCCATACTTCGTTTCTATATGCTCTGAGCCGAGGATGCTTAGTTTGGCATTGATTTTTGATCTGCCTTACTACTAGCTCAGAATCTCCCAAGACTTTTAAACATTGGATGCCCATGTTTTTAGCTGTCTGTAGTCCCAATAATAGTGCTTCATATTCAGCTACATTTTTTGTAGCCTCATACTCTAATTTAAAAGACAGTGGCACCCATTTTCCTGTAGGAGAAATCAACAATACCCCAGCTCCATTGCCTTCTCTTGAATTTGCTCCATCAAAATGCAAAGTCCATATTTCTGATTCCTGATCTCCTTTAGGCTGCTCAGCTTGAATTTGACCAAAAAGGGGTTCATGAGCATAATTTTGATTTTCTTCTAACATCAAACATGAAAAGTCTCCCTCTTTGTTATAAACTGGAGAGTTCTCTAAGCAGTCAGCCTTAGTTACCATTTTAACAAATCTAGTCTCCCTGTATAACCTCCTTTCCTGTCCTCCAAAGACTGGGACAGTAGCATATGTAAGATCTAGTTTAATTGACCCCCCAATATTGGTACCCCATGACCTTGACAACAGCATGCCAAAGCGGGCTGGGATATCAGCGACCACAATGTCCATGACCACACTTTTTGCTGGAATTTGGGCCAAATTGACCACTAAATCTTTTATCATTCCCAAGCATTTAACTCTTTTAGAATCAAACGAATATAGGTCTTTGTATGGTCTTGTAATTTGCAGTCCTAGTTGTTCCATGACAGACAAAGGCATAAGATTATGGGAAGCTCCAGAATATAACATACAATTGTGTAACAGCGGGTCATGGATGACTAGGGACACATAGAAGGGAGGAGTAGAAGGGTCTATCTCCTCGACATGTGGGCCAAAGACTACCATGGGTCTTTCTTCTTGAAGGTTTAAACTATCGTGTGTAATTGGTATTTCTGGGGGAAGTATAAAAGAGGTGACTTGAGACTGATATACAGGCTGTTTCAATAATTCAGTCAGAGGGACAGGAATCTTAATCTTCTCAAGTTCTTTTTGCAAATTGAAAGCAGATGTGGGCTTTTCTATCATGGCTTCTTTTGACTCCTTATTTTCAACTAAAGACTTAACTTCTTTTGACACCGACTCAGCATTAGGAGGACTGACTATTTTAGAAGAAGAAGGAATCTGATCATTAGACTGCGAGGGGGTATTCAGAAGATTCTTACCTTTTTCCGCATTCTTCTTTGTTGCTGATTCCTTCTGAGCAGATGTTTCTTCTTGAGGTGGTTCTTCTTCTTGCTCCTGAGTTCTGGTCCTCTTCCTTGAGGATCTGAGATCATATTTTACATTGAATTGTGCTTCCATAAAATCAGCAAATTGCTTACAGTAATGGTCAATCTCCGCTTCTTCGTCTTCATCTTGTAGCGGGCACTCCATGTCATCATTATTTGAAAGAGCCATATTTGAATCTTCTAATCCATAAGCCACATCTCCAGTGGAGTCATATTCTGGTCCTTCCAAGTATAAGGGATGAGGTACCTGGTCTTGTTGTTATTTCGTCTCTCTCAGCAGTATCTGGATAGGTGGCCTTCTATACTGGGGATTATATCCTATGTTTGGAGCATTATAGAAATTCTTGGGAGCTGCATTTTTAGCTTCCAGTTCAAGCTTGACCATCTTCTTTATCATTTTACTTATTTCATCCAATTTCTCTGGATCTTTTTCTTAACTTGAAGTGGAAACCTCTTCTTTGCCTCTCCTCCTAGTATCTTGTTTAGTTTTTCCCTTTAGTTTCCCGGTGGAGGAAAAGTTCGCTTCTAATTCCAGAGCATCTGATTGTGCATCATCTAAAGTGGTAGGTTTCCTTTCCCTCAAAGAGAAGCCAAAATCAGATTCAAAGGCTGCTATGAAAATTATCTTGGCAGCATCTTCATGGGGCTTCATCTCAGGGGGCAGGCTTAGGTATAGCTTGTTGAATCTTTTAATAAAGTCTGAAACTCCTTCATTATGTTTCTTCTTCATGGTATTAAATTCAGTGAGACATTGACCGTGATCTTTCTTTTCTCCCCACTTCCAGAGAAAAACATTTTCCATTTGGTCCCAGGTGGTGACAGAATTATTCCCCAATGTATTAAACCATTTTCTGGCTTCCCCTTCCAAAGACTGCACAAATAATCTCAAGACCACATCCAGATGTTCAACATTTAAGTTCTCTGCAAGAGAGCAGAAGGTCTCGAGATGTTTCTGAGCATCAGCGCCATTTTCACCATTAAACCTTGGCAGAATCTTTAGATAATCTTGTGGCATATCATTTAACACTTGGGGCAAGGCCAGTGGGGCGTATTTGTTCAAAAGAAATGCAGGAACATTGGCCATTGGAGGAGGTGGGGGTTGCACAACAGTCTGAGATACAAAAGTAGGGAGAGGAGTAGGAGGAAGCGGAGTGTGAATAACAATGGGAATATATTGCACAGAAGCCTAAGGTGTGGATGGGAATAACTCACGGTTAACAGCAACTACTTCTGTGACTTCTTTAATTTCTTCAGCCTCGAAAGCGGGATGAGATTATTTTTCAATTGAGGCACTTCCTCTACGTGGAGTATCCGAGCAAAACTCGGGATTCTATGTTCTAACTTCTTGAGAAGAAGAGGGTGGATAATATTCAATGGAATATTCAGGTTTTTCAGCACAAACTAACTTCCTCTCCTTCCAAAATCTTTTATGAATGATCTTCTTTGGGTCAGACACGTAAGATGCTTTCGACTGAGATGTATCTGACCTCAAATGTGGCTTACGAGGAGCCAGGACTACCAATAAAACTTATCAAATAAAGACCAGTGGAGTCGCCAAGGTGAGAGATATGAAACTCTTCCACTCTCTGTGCTCACCTGATTAGAGAGTGAAAACAATTTGTCGAGACCCAGGGAAAATGATATTCTTGAATTCGCTCCCCGGCAACGATGCCATGAAGATGTTGTGGATGATTTTGTCACCCCCATAGAGACAGCCTAGATTTTCCATAGACCAGTGCCTAGGACATCTTATATAGCAGGGAGACACGTAATATAGCTTGGGTTGTCAATCCAAATGCCTCCCTACTATCTCTTGTTAAAACAAGGAAATAGATTCAAATGGAACCAAACTCTCTCAGAAGCTGATACAGGGATAAGAACAATGTAGGAACACAATGAAAAACTTCAATATGAAAGGCATTAGACAGTTAAGAGACAACTTACTGCAAAGAGGGCCAGTTCAAATAATATATCACAGAAATCAAATATCAGAAGGTGAGTGCAGTGAAGAAACATAAGAGGATATTAGCTGACATGAGACTGATACCCAGATACACAACAGAACCATATAAGGGCACACCCATTTACGAATCCTTATATGAAAATGGCGTTTTAAAAGCACCCTCCTCAAGCAACTAATATAGCAGAAAATATGGAAAGAGTGAACATGAAAGAGTATACCATGACTAGGCCTATTTAAAGCGCTTGACTAATTCCAGAAAGGGCATCAACAAGGATGAATCCTTACTGCAAACTAGTGAGCCACTCGCATTCTAGAACATGATACAAGAAGATAAATAGCATGAGCTGAGGTATTGTATTAACACATGAGAGAAATTACATACTGTGAGATACCAAAGACCAGAATCCTCATTACAGTCATAACTCCTCCTCACTGAGACCCTACGGGCTCTGAACCTTCATACAGAAATATTACAGAATGTATGTAAAAGCCTTTTCGCTGCACAGCTTGCTGATAGAAATCTGGAACCCTTACAATGTGTTCTTTTCGGGCCTTTATAGGAAAGACCAAGAATTCTAGAGGAGGCGGTAGACAAAAATCATTTAATAACTTATTTTTGAATCAAATGGCGAAAAACATTCGCGCCCACACTCTGAAACGACTGAACATAATTGTCTGTACTTTACAATTTATTTCTGGAATGAATGTTGGAAATGAAAATCTGCCTATACACAAGACATAAATAATAAAATATGTAAACATTCGGCCTTTTTCTGGAGGAGGAAGATCTACGGCAGTAAAACCTTGAGGCGCCTGTTTCCATGCATGGTACTTTCGATCTTCTGTTCTTGAATTTAAATTTGAAACCTCTTACGAGCTGGACCCTGAATTCATTGTTCCTTCATTAATAATCTGTTGCTGCATTAATGTTTTCATCCGCCCAAATACGTCCCTTTTGATTTTTCTCTAGAGAGTTCCAAGGATCGAAGTACCCTTCCTTAATGGAGGTCACATCATAGTGACTTCCGGATCATTTCCGCTAAATTTGTTCCCACCACAAGTTCCTGCAAAAACCAAAGCCTGTTGAATAAAACTGATGACAGAGATAGTGGACAAAGTGAGACTAACAGAAGTGGTGCCATAGAAATGAGGGGATGATGGGACGACACAGTGTGGAGACTTTAAATAAAAACGTTGAAGTGTGACACATAACCGGAATATGAAAACAGTGGAGGAACGGTGGATGACATGTAGGAAAACGATGAAAAATGGCGGAAGAACGCCGATGATACGAAAACTTCAAGGATTAAATTTTTTGGGGGAGTTACAAAGGGAAGTCATAACAAAACAACAAAGCAAAGGCTTAAAAGGTGGGACCTGGAGCACATTTCGCAAAATCGCAAGAGGAGAAAATGCGATGGAAGAAGAATGGAATAGCCAAAATTCCGCGCTCTGCGCTATGCGATGGGGGTGGTCAGTCGAGTGTAGATCGCAAAAATGAAAAATGCGATGGTGGGGGATAGCGCGCACGAGAAACTGCACTTTTGCGATGAGGCGGACATGCGATGGCACGATTATGCGATCTGCGATAAACGCTCAAAGTGGCAGCGCTTGATTATATGTAACAAAGGAGGCGCGGAGCTAGGAGGAAAAGGGGCTAAACCTTATATAACTCTTTAAAGTGGACTTTAGCCCTTTTTCAATGTATTTTAGATGCGGGAATGGGAAGCGGTAAAGGGGAAAGAAGAGACTATGGCCAAGATTCAAATGGAGGGGCTGGTTTGTACAACACACCTCTTGTGATTGCCATTTTATTAGCTTGTTTTTGCCAGATGAGCCTTGGTTTTCTCATTCCATCGTCACTATTTTCTTGGCCGATCATATGCATTCACTTTCTTGGTTTACCCATTCCTAAGGAACGGCTACGATGAGTAGTCTTATTAGTCAACCTCTTAACCTTTACTTGTTCTGAGCAGTTCCACCATTACCGAAACTAGTTGCTACCCTTTATACCACTCGTTCCTCTAGGAGGAGTCAAATTTCAACTCTTTTATGACTCTTTAAACATGAAAAGATTTCCGAGTCCCTTGTCGTTTCGATCTTGTTAAAGTGGCCATGAAACGATATCTACACAATATATGTTTACCCCTTTTTCGGGCTGGGATAGATTACTTACGAGAAAGGAATACCCTAGCCTATCGTGACTAGGAGGTTTTCTCAGACATAGTTTTCTACCTTTTCGGATCTGAGGAACTATTTACGAAAAGGGACCGTTGGATTTTACTTTTCCACTATCTTTTCAAACTCTTTAAATATGAAAAGACGATGATTTCTTCCTTTGTCAGACTCATTAAGCCCTGATGACATTGGATTCAGTCAATCATGACGTAATTCGAGTTTCTCCTTCCTAGGGCTTGTTAAATGTACTAGGATGGATTCTTCCGAAGGACGAACTTATATGAAAAGCATATGGTATCCTCTTCAAGCTTGTGTAAAAATAAAGAGGTACTCGCCAGAAATGGCAGGGGAAAAATGGAACCAGTATCATTGTCATGTTGGCAGTATATCGCTCTTGAACATGGCACTTGTCTGCATTCGTGTCGGGTTGGGGACATCTCATCTCGCTTTTCACTTGCCTCTATGGGTTTGGGTGATCCCTTTTGACCTCTCATCTACTCTTTTGCCTCGTCATCATGACCTTGGATCTTTTGATGTCAAATACTGCCAAATCCACTATCGTGCCGCCAATATGCTCAAGAGAAGTTGACCTCTCCAAATTTTAACATTCCTCTAATTTTCATCTGATCCTGATTCACAAAGACATTATGTTCCTCTGTCTCATGTCGATGATGTGGGAAACACTATGGCCCACCTTCGATCAAGGTCACTTCCTGTCGACTTCAGCTCATTATCCAGCAAAATGATCTAGAGACTCCCTTTTGGTACCTTGGAGCCTGCATGCCTCAATGGCAAGTTCTTCGCGTTCGACGTGAGGTTTCCATCATTGGCCTCTGATCGAGTGATTCTACGGGTGTTCGATTCCATCCCATTGATTCACATGCCGTATATTGTACCTATAGTACCTTGAGGGCCATTGTCATTATTGGTGGTACCTCTCGCGTCTGTTAACAGATTTCATCATTGGCTAGTAATCGAATGATGTTCTTGCATCTTTGACTTCATCTCACTCATTCGCATGCTTGAACTTGTACTTTTTTTGGGTCAAGATGGAGTGCAAGACCCTGGATTTTTTCTATTATAATCCAGGCTGTGATTTTGTGGATTATCATGATTAGTTAAATGAATCACTGATTGGATGGCTGCGACCATACCTGAGTCTATTTATCGATCCTTACTGGATGGATGTGTCCATGCCTTGGATCTGGATTATTGTATACTCTATTATGGATGGTTGTGCCCATTCCACATATATATCATGTATCTGAGATATCAGTTCTACTTCTCTACGCAGGTTTTCCGACGGCGGTGTTTTCAGTTGGACATGTTCTCGTAAAGCATTTCACCCCTCTCTCTCTTTCGGGCCTCATGCTTTAGGGGGCATCTGTTACACAAAAATTTGTCACTGTCCCTGCAATTCCTCGTCTCACACATTGGAGGACTCTTTTCGTGACTTGTGAGCAGTGACATAACTTGAAAACACTTTCATGGCATTCCCCTAGACATGTACTTTTATTTCCCTAAAGACAACTCCTTGTGAAAAACCCTGAAAATAGCCTCTTTGCATTGGTGCGGGTACACAGTTCAGCCCTCGTGCAAAGGGGGCAAATCCTCCAAAGAGGGCGTGCCAATTGGTGCTCTGTCTAAGAGCCACACCCGCGCCAGGCTTAATAAAGGGTGTTTTTTTAAAATAAATGGCGAAAGATTGACCCCAACCAATTCCTAAACTAGTATATAATTTGAGTTGAGAGGTTGGCTTTGAATTTCCATGTAGAGGAAGTAGTTCTCCACCTCTCATGGAAGCTTCCTTGAGGATAGGGCCAATCCCATGATTGTAGGGATCCCAACTCCCTTTCCTCCATCTACATAAGATTGCCATTTTTCTTTGCAAGATAATCTTCAAGAGCCTTCATAGCCTAAAGAATGCTGCAAGAGCTTTGATATTCCTCATAGTGCCAAATCCATAGCAAGGAGATTGACGATCGAAGAGAGAGGCTTGTCCCCATTCCCGACAAGCTTTACCGAGATGTATTCCGCTGACGACCCACCAAAGGAATGTTCAGCGTCAAAGCCAGGTTGTACTTTCCTTTGTATGAATTAATGATAATCGACTATTGGTTATGGTTCCACTCGTATTGTTAATTATGATCATGAGTTGTGTCTTCTCTGACTGATACTTAATTGCATATATTGGGTTTTACGCTTGTGTTTGTCGTGTTTCTTATGTGTGTAGGTGTTCGATCACGGCGAGCGAGAGGATTGTGATCTGCTGGGGCAAGGAAACGGGAGCATCATCTCTTCTACAAATGACAGCGTTGGAGTTGAGGTAGGCCTTCTTCGTGATTTGGTTTACTACAATTAGGAACTTGCGCTGTAGCATGTTACAATTGTTGCTAGACCTGATCTAGGCTAGTATGGATTTCCTCTGTCCGCAGAGGGGGATTACCTCCACAACATCTGTGTCGCGTTGTGTGAGGGCGCCTGATGAAATGCGTTCAAGTCAGGTTGTTTCATTTTAGGGCGGCCATACCAAATTTTCAAAGTTTTGATTTCTTGGGTTCCTTGTGCATTTTTGTGCGACCTATTTTCCATTTTCTCCCTTGTGCCTTTGCTCGGTCGGGCACACCGTGTTGCACCATCTAAGGGCACTCGATGAAACATGTTTGGGTCGGGTCATTTCTTTTGAAGGCGACCGTATCAAAATTTTTAAGTTGTGACCATGTAGGTTCCTTGTGCACATTCGTGTGTCCCATTTGCCATTTTCTCCATTGTGACTTCGTTCAGTCAGGTGTGCCCTGTCGCGCCATGTGAGGGATCCTGATGAAATGTGTTTGACACTGGTCGTTTCGTTTGAGGGCAGTCGTATCAAATTGGCTAAGTTGTGACTACCTGGGTGGCTTGTGCACATTCGTGTGGTCCTTTTGTCATTATCTCCCTTGTGGCTTCATTTAGTAGTGCGTGCTATGTCAGAACATTTTGATTGCACCCGATGAAATGCATTCTGGTCGCGTCATTTCGTTTGAGGCGGCCGTATCAAATTTGCTAAGTTGTGACCACCTGGGTGCCTTGTGCACATTCGTGTGGCCCATTTTCCATTTTCTTCCTTATTCCTTGATTTGGTCGGGTGCACCGTGTTGCGTCATGTGAGGGCACCTGATGAAACGCGTTTGGGTTAGGTCTTTCAGTTTGAAAGAGTTTGTATCAAATTTTCTAAGTTGTGACTGCTCGAGTGGCTTATTGTTTTGGGGAAAATCACCCTAGAGATTAGTTGGGTCAAAACCTCCACAGAGCAGGGCATGCCATTCAAAAGGAATCACACACAACCATACTTGAATGCAAAAAACTAGATAACAATGATAACAGAACTCACCCGTAGTCTTACGTTCGATGTAGATTCCGTGGGGTCCAAACCCCCAGCAACCCTTCTTCCTCCTTCAACCTGGCAAAACAAGAAAGAACGTGCACGAAAAGCTAGTTGTACAACATATACTTCTCCTAAACGTTAGTGTAATCAATGTGAAATATGATATAAACGATAATAACTGCTTAATAATCAATCTTTCCACATATACAAATAAATACTAGCACAAGAGTTCTGGAACAAGATGGTTCTTCATTATCATGAACAGCATGTACAGAAGTAAAGAGTGGAGAGATCACCTGAATCCTTCCACGATCTTCAAGCAGACCATCGTCTGGATCTGTCCTGCCCTTGCCTCGCTAAGAAACTTTCAAGACTTGTGCACTCGAGATGGCATATAAATGGATGAACATCTCCGGGAAACAAGCGTTTCCTGTATAAATCTGGGAAAGTGCAGGAGGCACGGGAATTCAGACTTGAATTGGGATTCCAACAGAGTAGAATATCTATAAATTTGTCTCTCCCTTAGGCCATGCACATGAGGGGCTTTTATACTCCCTCAAAGTAGTTTCAGTCAGTTGGAAACAATTGGCCATGTACTGGGGTGGTTGAACTACTAGAGTAACTATCAACCCAGTCCGAAAATAGGGATTTTTTATATTTTTTAATGGTTTTAATGGCATACGTGGAAAAGTACATGTGGACTCGTGTATACACGTGGAAAATTCTGCGCATACCTGCATATGGGAATTTTAACACTGTTTTTTAGTGAATTTTTTCAAGTCTGTAAGAATGGGTGCCCAAAGCCATAGAGGCAATCATGAATAACCTGAGGGTGAAAAATGATGCTATAACAGATGCCCCCTTATATATGAGGTCAGAAGGGGTACATGATGGCCGAAATGTATTACGCACATAGAAATAACTTCGCAAGGACAAGAGAGGACGTCACCAGATTTCAGCCTGCCAAAAACCAATGAAAGAAAACATTGACGCTCAGTCAAAAATACATCATATGGAAAGTACATAATAGATCCAAAATGTATACAAGTATAGCTGAACTGAAAGTACACAATGAATCATTTGAGCATGGCCCGGAAGTACAAGTCTGAATCAATGTCCAAGTATCACATATAGAAAGTTGATCAGTGATGCTGAAACTGGATGTCTGATCATATAAGTAACTGAATCTCCAAGTACCAAATCATAAGAGGTGGAACAAACGGTAAAATCACGCAACTCGGGAGCCAACATATAGGATGCTACTGTACTAACACTGCAACATATAAGGGTGAACGACATCACTGGCAGAAACTGAATGGACTGTCAAAAGTGAACCGAGAAATGTTGATGCAACCCGAGGTCTTCACCGATCACTATGGCACAATTCTACACAATGGGAATAAATGAGCTGAAGTCGACCATGTGAGAAATAGTTGGATTACCGGTCAATGATGTATACCGTTAACCAACGAGAGACAACCCACCAATAATGAAATGTGAGGGCACTCAATGAAATGCGTTTGGGTCAGGTTGTTTCATTTGAGGGGGTCCGTATCAAATTTTCTAATCTATGACTACCCAGGTGCCTTGTGCATATTTGTGCGACCCGTTTGCCATTTTCTCCCTTGAGCTTTCATTCGGTCGGGCACGTTTTATTGCACTGTGTGAGGGTGCTCAATGAAACGCGTTCGGGTTAGGTCATTTCATTTGAGGGTGGTCATATCAATTTTCTAATTTGTGACTGCACGGGTGCCTTGTGGATGTTTGTGCAACCTGTTTTCCATTTGCTCCCTTATGCCTTCGTTCGTTCGGGCTTGTCGTGTCACACTATGTGAGGGTGCCCGATGAAAAAAATTTGGGTCAGGTCCTTTTGTTTGAGGGTGGCCATATCAAATTTGCTAAGTTTTGATCATCTGGGTTCCTTGTGCATGTTTGTGCAGCCCATTTGTTGTTTCCTCCCTTGTGACTTCATTCAGTCGAGTGCGCCTTGTCGCGTCATGTGAGGGCGCCCAAAGAAATGCGTTCGACACTGGTCGTTTCATTTTAGAGTGACCTTATCAAATTTACTAAGTTTTGACTGCCCGAGTGCCATGTGCATGTTCTTGTGACTCATTTTCCATTTTATTCCTTGTTCCTTCATTGGGTTGGGCAAGTCGTGTCACGCATTGTGAGGGTGCCCAATAAAATGCGTTTGGTTAAGGTCATTTCATTTGAGGGCAGTCGTATCAAATTTTCTAAGTTGTGACCACCTGAGTGCTTTATGCACATTCGTGTAGCTCATTTCTCGTTTTGTCCCTTGGGCCTTCGTTCTGTCGGGTGCGTTGTGTCGTGCTGTGTAAGGGCACCCGATGAAACTCATTCGGGCCAGGTAGTTTTGTTTGAGGGTGGTCGTATCAAATTTGTTAAGTTGTGACTGCCTAGGTGCCTTTTTCACGTTCGTGTGACCTATTTTCCATTTTCTCCCTTGTGCCTTCTTTCGGTTGGGTGCATCATGTCGCGCCATGTGAGGGCACCAGATGAAATGCATTCCAGTCGGGTCATTTCGTTTGAGGGAGGTCATATCAAATTTCTTAAGATGTGACAGCTCGGGTGCCTTATGCACGTTTGTGCAGCCTGTTTTCCATTTTCTCCCTTGTGCCTTTGTTCAGTCGGGTGCGCAATTTCGCACCTTGTGAGGGTGCCCAATGAAACACGCTCGGGACGGGTCATTTTGTTTGAGGGTGCCCTATGAAACGCATTCGGGTCAGGTCATTTTGTTTGAGGGTGGACGTATTAATTTTTCTAAGTTGTGACCACCCAGGTGCCTTGTGCATGTTCGTGTGACTCGTTTTCCGTTTTCTCCCTTATGCCTTCATTCAGTCAGGCATGCCCTATCGTGCCATGTGAGGGATCCTTATGACACATTTTTGGCTCAGGTCATTTGGTTTGCGGGTGACCGTATCAAATTTGCTATGTTGTGACTGCCTAGGTGCCTTGTGCACATTTGTGTACTACGTTTTTCATTTTCTCCCTTGTGCCTTCACTTGGTCAGGCGTGCTGTGTTGCATGGTGTGAGGTTGCCTGATGAAACAAGTTTGGGTTGAGTCTTTTCATTTGAGGGTGGCCATATGAAATTTGTTAAATTTTCACTGCCCAGGTGCCTTTTGCATGTTCGTGTGGCCCATTTTCCATTTTCTCCCTTGTGGCTTCATTTGGTTGGGCACACCATGTCGCGTTGTGCGAGGGCCCCCGATGAAATGCATTTGGGTTGAGTCATTTTGTTTGAGGGAAGCCCTATCAAATTTTCTAGGTTGTGGTCACCCTGGTGCCTTGTGCACGTTCGTGGGGACCGTCTGTTGTTTGCTCCCTAATGGCTTCATTCTGTCGGGTGCATCATGTTGCGCTATTGTGAGGGAACCTGATGAAATTCATTCAGGTCTGTTCATTTCATTTGAGGGAGGTCGTATCAAATTTTCTAAGTTGTGACCGCTCAGGTGCCTTGTGCACATTCGTGTGGCCTGTTTTTGGTTTTCTCCCTTGTTCCTTTATTTGGTCGAATGCGCCCTCTCGCACCGTGTGAGGGAGCTCGATGAGATGAGTTTGGATTGAGCCATTTTTTTTGAGGTTATCTGTGTATCTAATTTGCTAAGTTTTGAATTCCTGAGTTCCTTGTGCACATTCGTGAAGCCCGTTTGCCATTTTCCCCCTTTTTCGTTCGTTTGGTCGGGCACACCCTGTTGCATTGTATGAGGGCGCCCGATGAAATGCGTTTTGGATCGGGTCATTTTGTCCAAGTGTGGTCATATCAAATTTTCTAATTTGTGATTGCTTGGGTCCCTTATGCACATTCATGCAACCCATTTGTTGTCTACTCCCTTATGCCTTCGTTTCGTCAGGCACGCCATGTGAGTGCATCAGATGAAACGTGTTCAGGTCGCGTCATTTCGTTTAAGGGTGGCCATATCAAATTTTCTAAGTTGTGAACGCATGGTTCCCTTATGCACATTCGTGCAAACCATTTTTTGTTTTCTCCCTTATGCCTTTGTTCAATTGGGCACGCCGTGTGGCGCCGTATGAGGGAAACCAATGAAATACGTTGGGGTCGAGTATTATCATTTTAGGGAGGCCGTATCAATTTTTCTAAGTTGTGACTTCCTGGGTGCCTTGTGCACATCCGTGATGCCCATTTTCTATTTTCCCCCTTTTACCTTCATTCGGTCGGGCACTCTCTATCATGCTCGGTGAAATGCGTTTGGCTTAGGTCATTTTGTTTGAGGGCGATCGTATCAATTTTGCTAAGTTGTGACTGCTCGAGTTCCTTGTGCACGTTCATGCAACCCATTTTCCGTTTGCTCCCTTTTGCCTTCGTTATATCGAGTGAGCCGTGTCGCGCCGTGTGAGGGTGCCCAATGAAACACATTCATGTCAGGTCGTTTCGTTTGAGGGAGGCCGCATCAAATTTTATAAACTATGACCGCATGGGTGCCCTATACGCGTTCGAGCAGCCTGTTTTCTATTTTTTCCCTTGTGCCTTCGTTCTGTTGGGTGCTTCGTGCGAGGACACTCAGTGAAACCCATTCAGGTCGGGTCATTTTGTTTGAGTGAAGTGGTATAATATTTTCTAAGTTGTGACCGCCTCGGTGCCTTGTGCACATTCGTCCAGCTAGTTTTTCATTTTCTCCCTTGTGCCTTAGTTTGGTCGGGAGGGTTGTGTCGTGCTATGTGAGGATGCCCGATGAAACTTGTTTGGGTCAGCTCATTGCATTTGAGGGTGACCGTATCAAATTTGCTACGTTATGACCACCCTGGTGCCTTGCGCTCATTCATGCGGCTCGTTTGCCATTTACTTCATTGTGCCTTTGTTCGGTTAGGTGCACCCTGTCACGTCGTATGAGGGTGCTTGATGAAATGTGTTTGGCTCAGGTTGTTTGGTTTGAGGGTGGCCGTATCAAATTTGCTAAGTTGTGACTTCCCAGGAGGCTTGTGCATGTAGACGTATCAAATTTTCTATGTTGTAACCATCCAAGTGCCTTGTGCACATTCATGTGACCTATTTGTCATTTTCTCCCTTGTGCCTTCATTCGGTCGGGTGCAAACTGTCACGTCGTGTGAGTGCGCCTGATGAAATGCGTTCGGGTCGGGTCGTTTTGTTTTAGGGTGGCCATATCAAATTTTCTAAGTTGTGACCGCATTTGTGCGTTGTGCACATTCGTGCGACTAGTTTTTTGTTTTCTCCCTTGTGCCTTTGTTCGGTCATGTGCACTGTGTCGCGTTGTATGAGGGTGCCCGATAAAACATGTTCAGGTCGGGTTGTTTTGTTAGAGGGTGGCAATATCAAAGTTGTTAAGTTGTGAGCACCTAGGTGCCTCATGCATGTTTGTGTGACCCATTTTTTGTTTTCTCCCTTATGCCTTCTTTCGGTTAGGTGTGTCGTGTCATTTCATGTGAGCGTGCCTGATGAAATGTTTTCGGGATGGGTCATTTCGTTTGCGGGAGGCCGTATCAAATTTTATAAGTTGTGATTGTTCGAGTGCCTTGTGCATGTTCATGTGGCCTATTTTTCATTTACTCCATTATGCCTTCATTCAATTTGGTGTGTCGTGTCATGTCGTGTGAGGGCACCCGATGAAACGCATTCGGGTCGGGTTTTTTCATTTTAGGGAGACCGATGAAATGCGTTCGGGTCATGTCATTCTGTTTGAGGTTGGCCCTATCAAATTTTCTAAGTTGTGACCACTTAGCTACCCTTTTCACATTCGTGTGGCCCATTTTCCATTTTCTCCCTCCCACCTTCGCTCGGTCGGGCTAGCCATGTCACGCCATATGAGTGCGCCCATTAAAACGCATTCGGGTCAGGTTATTTTTCTTGAAGGTGGTCGTATCAAATTTGCTAAGTTGTGACCGCCCAGGTTCCTATGCACGTTCATGCAACCCATTTTCCATTTTCTTCCTTGTGCCTTCGTTCGGTTGGGTGCACCGTGTCACACTGCGTGAGGGCGCCTGATGAAACGCATTCGGATCTGGTCATTTCGTTTGAGAGCGGCTGTATCAAATTTGCTAAGTTGTGATCGCTTAGGTGCCTTGTGCACATTTGTGCGACCCATTTTCCATTTTCTCCCTTGTGCCCTCGTTAGGTCGGGTGCACCGTGTGAGGGTGCTCGATGAAACGCGTTTGGGTTGGGTTGTTTTGTTTGAGGGCACCCGTATCAAATTTGCTAAGTTGTGACCGCCCCAGTGCTTTGTGCATATTCGTGCGACCCATTTGTTATTTTCTCCTTGGTGCCTTCATTCGGTAGGCACGCTGTGTCACGCCATATGAGGGCACCTGATGAAACGTTTTCAGGTCAGGTCATTCCGTTTGAGGGTGGTCATATAAAATTTTCTAAGTTGTGACCGTTCAGTTGGGCATGTCGTGTCCTGCTGTGTGAGGGTGCTCGATGAAATGTGTTTAGGTCTGGTCATTTCATTTGAGGGAGGCCGTATCAAATTTTCTAAGTTGTGATTGCCTAGGTTCTGTGTGCATATTCATGTCTATTTTCTATTTTCTCCCTTACGGCTTCGTTCGATCGGGCACACTATGTCGCACTGTATGAGGGTGCCCAATGAAACGCGTTTGGGTCGGGTCTTTTCATTTGAGGGTGGTTGTATAAAATTTTCCAAGTTGTGACCACCCAAGTGCCTTGTACATGTTTGTGGGGCCTGTTTGTCATTTTCTCCCTTATGCCTTCATTCAGTAGGGAGTGTTGTTGTTACACAAAAAATTTTCATCATCCCTGCAATTCCCTATCCCACACATTGGAGGGCTCTTTCCATGACCTGTGAGCAGTGACATAACTTGAAAACACTTTCATGGCATTCCCATAGACATGTAATTTTATTTCCCTGAAGACAAATCCTTGTGAAAATCCCTGAAAATATCCTTTTTGCATTGGCGCAGGTACACAATTCAACCCTCGCGCCAAGGGGTGAAATCCTCCAAGGAGGGCACAACAATTGGCGCTCTGTCTCAGAGCCACACTTGCACCGGGATTAATAAAGGGTGTTTTTTAAAAATAAATGGCGGAAGATTGACCCCAACTAATTCCTAAACTGGTCTCTAATTTGATTTGGGCGGTTGGCTTCGAATTTCCATGTAGAGGAAGTAGTTTTCCACCTCTCATGGAAGCTTCCTTGAGGATAGGGCCAATCCCATGATTGTAGGGATCCCAACTCCCCTTCCTCCATCTATATAAGCTTGCCATTTTCCTTTGCAAGCTAATCTCCAAGAGCCTTCATAGCCTAAAGAATGTTGCAAGAGCTTTGATAGTCCTTATAGTGCCAAATCCATAGCAAGGAGATTGACGATCGAAGAGAGAGGCTTGTCCCCATTCCCGACAAGCTTTACTAAGACATATTCCGCTGACGACCCGCCGAAGGAAGGTTCAGCGTCAGAGCCAGGTTGTATTTTCCTTTGTATGAATTAATGATAAGCGACTATTGGTTATGGTTCCACTCGTATTGTTCATTATGATCATGAGTTGTGTCTTCTCTGACTGATACATAATTGCATATATCGGGTTTTACGCTTGTGTTTGTCGTGTTTCTTGTGTGTGCAGGTGTTCGATGGCGGCAAGCGAGAGGATTGTGATCTGTTGGGGAAAGGAAACAGAAGCGTCATCTCTTCTACAAACGACAGCGTTGGACTTGAGGTAGGCCTTCTTCACGATTTGGTTTATTGCAATTAGGAACTTGCGCTGTAGCGTGTTACGATTATTGCTAGACCCGATCTGGGCTAGTAGGGATCGCCTCTGTCCACAGAGGGGATTTACCTCCACAAAAAATTGGCGACTCCACTAGGAAGTTAGCTTGTTGTTTTCTTTATAAACTACAGACGGAGCCTGAAGTTAGCCAGATAGCCTTCGAAACGCTCTTGCTCTGCATTAGCGAAGTAGATCAATGCTGCTTCAGTCAATCTCCAGTTTAGTTTATGAACTGAACACTTGGAGTATTGTCTTGTCTTTCGGTCGATTCTTGACTTTGCTTGCTTGATCAGCTCTTTTGGCTGGCTCTTTTCATGAGTTTGGCTTTTGGTTTAAGCTCCACCATCACTGGTCTGCTTCTTGGATTGCTTATTTTTTATTTTTCCTTAGTAAACTTTATTGGCGCGCTTTTCAGTGTGACAGTCGCGCCCACTGGCACATGTTGTCAGTGTATTACTCACGCCAATTCCATTCTGGCGCTATTTTCAGCCTTACAGTCGCGCCAATCCTGTAAGGTGCTAGGGTTTACTGGGTTTTGAGCCTTCTGAGACTGATCTGGGTGTTTGGTCTTGTTTTTTCGACTGCTTGAGTGTTCTGGGGCCTTGTTTGACTGACTGTGACCTTCTTCCTTTGGTTGTTTGCCCATTTCTATCGATTTTACATATTAGCCCTAGGGCATCTAGGTGCTATTGTGCATCAAGCCTCCCTTGGGAATTTGTGGTTGTTGTCTGTTCAGTCAGTTTTGTGATAGCTTCTCTGCACTCGTTTGGTGGTTGTCTATCGTTTTATTGCATTATTTGAGTGATTGGCTTCTTCTTCATTCGAATTCCGCTTTGTCTCGTTTTGAGCCTAGATTACATGGTTCAATTGAGTCTTTGGGTGTCTTTTGATTTGAGATCTGATTGTAGGCTTGCATTGAGTGAAATTTGATTGTTTTTCTCTCTTGCTTTTGCTTCTCAATTGCTTGTCTCATTAGTTTTCATCTTGTTTAGTGCTCTTGCTCTTAAACATTGAAAAAAAAAAAATCTCTTTTGCGTTGAATTAGTTGGTGTGAATTAGATATTTTCGGTGTTATTAGTGATTAGTAACTTTGAACGAAAAGTTTTTAGTTTCCATTAGCTGCATTAGAGATATCATTGGTTGTTTTCTAATCATTTTGTTGTTGTGTGAAAAGCTCTTAACTCTCCTGTAACTAGCTTTCATCAAATGAAATGATATACTGTGGCATGTAGTGTGCATTTAGGAGATTTTGAGACATTACATTCGCTAGGGCCTGAAAACTGAAACATAATTAAAGATAAAAATTAAAATTTATTCAATTTACACTAAGGAAACATTGAAACCTAACGAAATATTTAGACATCTAGGTTAGAGATGTGTTCCAGCGTTGTTAAACCTAGTAGTTTTTGTTTGCCTCTTGGCTTTAGACAACACTAGTATGGACTTGTGCTCCCTGTACCATCATGTATATAAAGGGAGACCCCACTAGGTTTCTATCCCTTATCCATAGGAAGCTGAGTCTGCCGCCCTATACCTGTGATACACCAGACATAGCATTCGTGGAGATTTCCTACACGTACGTCAAGTCCTTGGTTGATTTCTCTTTCATTTTGAAACCAAGGTGTATATTGAAGTTCACGGTTATTTGGTACACCCTTTACCTAGCTTTCCTGAGCAGTCATTTCGATCTTTTTTGACTCATTAAATTTCAAAATATCATCAAGCGCTTGTACTTTCATGTTTGTTTCCAATATGAAAGCGATAGAGTCACCTTCTATCTGTTTCTCGACTCTTAAAAGATGAAACAACAGAGTTTTGTTTCAATGTTTTAAAATTAACTGCCCACGAAATATTCCTGGTTAAAGTTAGTTTCCTTAGGGTGTTTTTTCTGATGGTAGCTTTTCCAGAGTTCACCAACCAAGGAATCCCCTCCGATGGGAATATGGGTCCTTTTCCTCCTTTTGGAAATGTTGGCGCTCCTTATATGGCAACGTTGTCCCTTCCTGGGTTAACTATTGGGTTGCCTGTTTGGTTGTTTTCAACCTCTGTGGTCCCAAATGTCCCGGCTACTGTTAAATATGTTTCTCCACTTGAAAAAAATCATGTTGATTCCAAGGTGGACCTCTCCCCTTCTTCGCCTATTTCTGCGTCCTCCTCTTCTACTTATCCTAGTGAAAGTCTGGATTCGAGTAACCAGGTGGCTAAGAATAAGAAGAATAAGACAAAGAAGAAGAAGTCTGATAAGCAAGAGGCTAAGGCTGCGGCTACTGCTTCTGAAACATCTCTTCTTGAAAAACCTTCCAACCCTCCATGGAAAGCCAAGTTCCCTTGAATTTTGTGCACAAGAGACCACCTTCTTTGAGACTGCCTTGGCATTCCCAAGGTGCTTGAATTATGGTCCAATGGTCGCCCGCCATTGCCTTTGGCTTCCAGGAGTCAAGTTGGGGGCACGTCTTCAACTGGTGCTGGTAAGGCTCCTAAGAAGCAGGGTAAGATCACCAATCCCTATAAGTTGTGTGAAGGGCACCATGCCATTCACCTTTGTCCGTACATGGATGAAGCCAAGCGAGTTTTGGACAACTCAGCTGTTTCTACACCATGCCTCCCGATTGGTTATAAACAGCTTTCTTTGAGTCCTCCACCAGCTGATCCTATGGTTGGTCAAGAGTCATCCTTAGTAGATCCCACTCCTTTGGAAATTCAAATTCAGGAATCCATCCCCGACCAACCATTGGTTGTGGGATCGGTTGATCTGGACCTGCTTGCGGTGCACTAGGTATTTTTGATTGAGAGAGGACCTCACATCCCTCAGGTTCTTCTTGTTTCTTCAGATTATTCGGACTTGGAGAAGGATTCTCCTATTCCTATACCTCAAGAAGCTGCTCCTCCACCACCCGTGATGGAGGTCCCGGAGGATACCCCTCCCACCTTCGAGATGGAGGTCGTGGAGGGTGCTCCTTCTTCTTCTATAACACCAGGGGAAGACCATCTCAGTTCGATGGTAGCCCCTCCAAGTAGTTTTGTCACTCCCTTCGATTGGAGTCGATTTGCAGGATACCGCCTTCTGTCTTATGTGCCTTTCGAGATAATAGTACAGGCTTTTGGTTTGGTCATACCCAGCACCGTTATAGACGAAGGTGCTTATATTATTATTTTATCCTCAACTACTTGGCAAGCTTTCGGTTCACCGCTGCTTGTGCCTGTTACGTAGAATCTGTTAGAATTTAACACAAGAACAAGTAAACCGTTAGGGATCCTTCCAAGTTTAACTGTTGCTTTGGGAGGTAAAATCGTTCATATGGACGTCATGGTTGTTCCAGGCCCCTTGGATTTAAATCTGCTCTTGGGGCGTGATTACACTTATGCCATGGGAGCATTTGTCTCCTCCCCTTTTTGTGTGGTATGTTTTCCACATGAAGGACGGATTGTGACCATTGATCAGCTTTCGTTCTTTGGTCCTGATGTGGCAACTGGCCCACCATCATCCCTTCCTAGTTTTTATCAACCCATTGTATCTTCCCCACCACAGGTCAACTATGTGGCTACCTACCCCGTGCCTGTGCTCAGTGATAGTGCCGTCGTGCATCGTGTGCTGGGGGCATTGGGTCTGGACTTCCAAGATGTTTTCCCTCCATCTGACAGGAAAATATTTTAAGCTATGACTTCTTGTTCATTATGATGAGTTTTTCGAAGCACAGTTCGTTTTCTTATGTCAAGCTCCCTAAAAAATGAAACAAACTGGTCGGAGCACAGTTCATTTTCTTGTGTCAAGCTCCTTCAAAAATGAAACAAGTTGGTCGGAGAATAGTTTTTTTTCTTATGTAAATCTCCTTAAACCATGAAACAAGGTGTCCTGAGGATAGTTCTTTTAATGTGTCAACCTCGTTAAAACAATGAAACACATTCCCATTCAATTCGAGTCTTTGATGAGATCTCGTAAAATCCCAATCGAGTCTTTCTCTTGATCTCGTAACTTGAACCTTCACTCCATCTGCCTTTCATATGGATTGAAGCTTTGGGGGCATGTACCTCAAATTGAGTCACCATGCTGGGGGCATGCTTAATTTTTCAAGCATAGTTTGTTTTCATTTCAAGCTTGTGTAAAAATGAAACCAGTTTCAAGCACAGTTTATCTTTTTTTCAAGCTTGTGTAAAAATGAAACCAACTTCAAGCAGAGTTTCTTGATTTCAAGCTTGTGTAAAAATGAAACTATTCCCATTTCACCTCTTGTGATTGCCATTTTATTAGCCTGTTTTTGCCAGATGAGCCTTGGTTTTCTCATTCCATCGTCACTATTTGCTTGGCCGATCATATGCATTCACTTTCTTGGTTTACCCATTCCTAAGGAACGGCTGCGATGAGTGGTCTTATTAGCCAACCTCTTAACCTTTTCTTGTTCTGAGCAGTTCCACCATTACCGAAACTATTTGCCACCCTTTATACCACTCATTCCTCCAGGAGGAGTCAAATTTCAACTCTTTTCTGACTCTTTAAACATGAAAAGATTTCTGAGTCCCTTGTCGTTTCGATCTCGTTAAAGTGGCCACGAAACGATATCAACCCAGTATATGTTTACCACTTTTTCGGGATGGGATATATTACTTACGAGAAAGGAATACCCTAGCCTATCGTGACTAGGAGGTTTTCTCAGACATATTTTTCTACCTTTTCGGATCTGAGGAACTATTTACGAAAAGGGACCATTGGATTTTACTTTTCCGATGTCTTTTCAAACTCTCTAAATATGAAAAGACACTGATTTCTTCCTTTGTTAGACTCGTTAAGCCCTGATGACATTGGATTTAGTCAATCATGACGTAATTCGAGTTTTTCCTTCCTGGGGCTTGTTAAATGTATTAGGATGGATTCGTCCGAAGGACGAACTTATATGAAAATCATATGGTATCCTCTTCAAGCTTGTGTAAAAATAAAGAGGTACTCTCCAGAAATGGCGGGGGAAAAATGGAACCAGTATCATTGTCATGTTGGCAGTATGTCGCTCTTGAACATGGCACTTGTCTGCATTCGTGTTGGGTTGGGGACATCTCATCTCGCTTTTCACTTGCCTCTGTGGGTTTGGGTGATCTCTTTTTACCTCTCATCTACTCTTTTGCCTCGTCATCATGACCTTGGATCTTTTGATGTCAAATACTGCCAAATCCACTGTCGTGCTGCCAATATGTTCAAGAGAAGTTGACCTCTGCAAATTTTAACATTCCTCTAATTATCATCTGATCCTGATTCACAAAGACATTATGTTCCTCTGTCTCGTGTTGATGATGTGGGAAACACTATGGCCCACCTTCGATCAAGGTCACTTCCTCTCGACTTCAGCTCATTATCCAACAAAATGATCTAGAGACTCCCTTTTGGTACCTTGGAGCCTGCATGCCTCAATGGCAAGTTCTTCACGTTCGACGTGAGGTTTTCATCATTGGCCTTCGATCGAGTGATTCTACGGGTGTTTGATGCCATCCCATTGATTCACATGCCGTAGATTGTACCTATAGTACCTTGAGGTCCATTGTCATTATTGGTGGTACCTCTCGCGTTTGTTAACAACTTTCATCATTGGCTGGTAATCGAACGATGTTCTTGCATCTTTGACTTCATCTCACTCATTCGCATGCTTGAACTTGTACTTTGTTTGGGTCGAGATGGAGCGCAAGACCCTGGATTTTGTCTGTTATAATCCAGGCTACGATTTTGTGGATTATCATGATTAGTTAAATGACTCACTGATTGGATGTCTGCGACCATACCTGAGTCTATTTATCGATCCTTACTGGATGGATGCCTCAATGCCTTGGATCTGGATTATTGTATACTCTATTATGGATGGTTGTGCCCATTCCACATATATATCATGTATCTGAGATATCAGTTGTACTTCTCTACGCAGGTTTTCCGACGGCATTGTTTTCAGTTGGACATGTTCTTGTAAAGCATTTCACCCCTCTCTCTCTTTCGGGCCTCATGCTTTAGGGGGCATCTGTTACACAACAATTTCTCACTGTCCCTGCAATTCCTCGTCCCGCACATTGGTGGACTCTTTCCGTGACTTGTGAGCAATGACATAACTTGAAAACACTTTCATGGCATTCCCCTAGACATGTACTTTTATTTCCCTGAAGACAACTCCTTGTAAAAAACCCTCAAAATAGCCTTTTTGCATTGGTGCGGGTACACAGTTCAGCCCTCGCTCAAAGGGGGCAAATCCTCCAAAGAGGGTGTGCCAATTGGCGCTCTGTCTAAGAGCCACACCCACGCCAGGCTTAATAAAGGGTGTTTTTTAAAAAGAAATGGCAGAAGATTGACCCCAACCAATTCCTAAACTAGTCTCTAATTTGAGTTGAGAGGTTGGCTTTGAATTTCCATGTAGAGGAAGTAGTTTTCCACCTCTCATGGAAGCTTCCTTGAGGATAGGGCCAATCCCATGATTGTAGGGATCCCAACTCCCCTTCCTCCATCTACATAAGCTTGCCATTTTCCTTTGCAAGATAATCTCCAAGAGCCTTCATAGCCTAAAGAATGCTGCAAGAGCTTTGATATTCCTCATAGTGCCAAATCCATAGCAAGGAGATTGACGATCGAAGAGAGAGGCTTGTCCCCATTCCCCACAAGCTTTACCGAGATGTATTTCACTGACGACCCGCCGAAGGAAGGTTCAGAGTCAAAGCCATGTTGTACTTTCCTTTGTATGAATTAATGATAAGCGACTATTGGTTATGGTTCCACTCGTATTGTTCATTATGATCATGAGTTGTGTCTTCTCTGACTGATACATAATTGCATATATTGGGTTTTACGCTTGTGTTTGTCGTGTTTCTTATGTATGCAGGTGTTTTATCACGGCGAGTGAGAGGATTTTGATTTACTGGGGCAAGGAAACGGGAGCATCATCTCTCCTACAAACGACAATGGTTGACTTGAGGTAGGCCTTCTTCGCAATTTGGTTTATTGCAATTAGGAACTTGCACTGTAGCGTGTTACAATTGTTGCTAGACCCGATCTAGGCTAGTAGGGATTTCCTCTGTCCGTAGAGGGGGTTTACCTCCACAACATCTGTGTTGCGTTGTGTGAGCGTGCCTGATGAAATGCGTTCAATTCAGGTTGTTTCATTTTAGGGCGGCCATACCAAATTTTCAAAGTTGTGATTACTTGGGTTCCTTGTGCATGTTTGTGCGACCTATTTTCCATTTTATCCCTTGTGCCTTTGCTCGGTTGGGCACACCGTGTTGCACCATCTAAGGGCACTCGATGAAACATGTTTGGGTCGGGTCATTTCTTTTGAAGGCGACCGTATCAAATTTTTTAAGTTGTGACCATGTAGGTTCCTTGTGCACATTCGTGTGTCCCATCTGCCATTTTCTCCATTGTGACTTCGTTCAGTCGGGTGTGCCCTGTCGCGCCATGTGAGGGAGCCTAATGAAATGTGTTTGACACTGGTCATTTCATTTGAGGGCGGTCGTATCAAATTGGCTAAGTTGTGACAACCCGGCTGCCTTGTGCACATTCGTGTGGTCCTTTTGTCATTATCTCCCTTGTGGCTTCATTTAGTAGTGCATGCTGTGTCAGACCATTTTGATTGCGCCCAATGAAATGCATTCTGGTCGCATCGTTTCGTTTGAGGCGGCCATATCAAATTTGCTAAGTTGTGACCACCTGGGTGCCTTGTGCACATTCGTGCGGCCCATTTTCCATTTTCTTCCTTATTCCTTGATTCAGTCGGGCACACCGTGTTGCGTCATGTGAGGGCACCTGATGAAACACGTTTGGGTTAGGTCTTTCAGTTTGAGGGAGTTTGTATCAAATTTTCTAAGTTGTGACTGCTCGAGTGGCTTATTGTTTCGGGGAAAATCACCCTAGAGGTTTGTTGGGTCAAAACCTCCACATAGCAGGGCATGCCATTCAGAAGGACTCACACACAACCATACATGAATGAAAAAAACTAGATAACAATGATAACAGAACTCACTCGTAGTCCTACGTTCGATGTAGATCCCGCAGGGTCCAAACCCCCAGCAACCCTTATTCCTCCTTCAACCTGGAAAACAAGAAAGAACGTGCACGGAAACCTAGTTGTACAGAATATAATTCTCCTAAATGTTAGTGTAATCAATGCGAAATATGATATAAATGATAATAAATACTTAATAATCAATCTTTCCACATATACAAATAAATACTAACATAAGAGTTCAGGAACAAGATGGTTCTTCATTATCATGAACAGTATGTACAGAAGTAAAGAGTGGAGAGATCACCTGAATCCTTCCACGATCTTCAAGTAGACCTTCGTCCGGATCCATCCTTCCCTTGCCTCGCTAAGAAACTTTCAAGACTTGTGCACTCGAGATGGCATATAAATGGATGAACATCTCCGGGAAACAAGGGTTTCCTGTATAAATCTGGGAAAGTGTAGGAGGCACGGGAATTCAGACTTGAATTGGGATTCCAATAGAGTATAATATCTATAAATTTCTCTCTCCCTTAGGCGATGCACATGAGGGGCTTTTATACTCCCTCAAAGTAGTTTCAGTCAGTTGAAAACAGTTGGCCACGTACTGGGGTGGTTGAACTACTGGAGTAACCATCAACCCAGTCTGAAAATAGGGATTTTTTATATTTTTTAATGGTTTTAATGGCATACATGGAAAATTACATGTGGACTCACGTATACACGCAGAAAATTCTGGGCATACCCGCATATGGGAATTTTAACACTGTTTTTTAGTGAATTTGTTCATGTCTGTAGGAATGGGTGCCCAAAGCCATAGAGGCAATCATGAATCACCTGAGGGTGAAAAATGATGCTATAAAAGATGCCCCCTAATATATGAGGTCAGAAGGGGTACATGATGGCTGAAATGTATTACGCACATAGAAAGAACTTTGCAAGGACAAGAGAGGACATGACTAGATTTCAGCCTGCCAAAAACCAATGAAAGAAAAATTGACGCTCAGTCAAAAATACATCGTATGGAAAGTACATAATAGATCCAAAATGTATACAAGTATAGCTGAACTGAAAGTACACAATGAATCATCTGAGCATGGCCTGGAAGTACAAGTCTGAATCAATGTCCAAGTATCACATATAGAAAGCTGATCAATGATGCTAAAACTAGATGTCTGATCATATAAGTAACTGAATCTCCAAGTACCAAATCATAAGAGGTGGAACAAACGGTACAATCACGCAACTCGGGATCCAACATATAGGATGCTTTTGTACTGACACTGCAACATATAAGGGTGAACGACATCACTAGCAAAAATGGAATGGACTGTCAAAAGTGAACCGAGAAATGCTGATGCAACCCGAGGTCTTCACCGATCACTATGGCACAATTCTACACAATGGTAATAAATGAGCTGAAGTCGACCATGTGAGAAATCATTGGATTACCAGTCAATGATGTATACCATTAACCAACGTGAGACAACCCACCAATAATTAAAATGAGCATCAAGGTGCCCCGGTACAATCTAACAAGTGCGAATAAATGAGTTGAAGTCGAACACTTGAGAGAATCTACCAATCAGGAGGCAATGATGAATCCCCACTGTCGATAGCGAAGAGTCTGCCACTGATGACTGCAAACCCTAAGGTACTGACAAAAAGACTCTGGACCTTATTCCCAGAGCAATGAGTCAGAGTCGATGGGAAAAGATCTGCTGGAAGGAAGGCATTAAGGCATCCCACATCAGTCCAGTGCGAGTGTAACCTACAGGCCAAGATTTGGAAGGAATTGGACGAAGTAGAGTGATGGAACCAAACCGAAGCATGTTTCCGACATGCACAAGATGAAGCTAGCACACGGAAGAAACCCTCTGAACCAACCAATAATGAAATCTGACACAGAGGCAAGATATCCACCGATAGGGTCAAATGGAAATCAAGGTACTACACGAATCCCAAGTGTGATAATGTGTGCTGACGTCGAACACAGGGGAAACCACTCAGTCAAAGACCCATAATGATGATCAAATTTTGAGCACAAGGTCACCTATCAATGATGGAAATAGGGCCAGGGTGCGGCTCTAGGTTTGCTCTCAGAGCAATATGTCGTAGTCGATAAGAGACAAACCCGCCAGCAAGAAGTCAATGGAGACCTTCTCAAACCAGCATGAGCAGAAGAAAAACATCTGATGTGATAGAATAAGATACTGACAAGACTGGGAAGGCCGACTGAATAATGAGTCAAGAGACACCACAGAATGGCTGACACTGGTTAGACTTCCTTTGAACAAAAGCACAACTTGTGATGACCATGGCAGTAAAAAGTGACACTGTATAAGTCTGTTATGCAGGAGGCAGAAAAAACTCTCCATATGATTGGAAGAGATAACCAACCAGGGGAGGACTGACAAGTGGAACATGGTAAAGGCTGAACCTAGGTCAAAACTAAAACCATCCCAAATGAAGGAAATATATATACGTATATGTGCTTTGTTCAAGGGCGACAAACTGACTCTATACTGCCATCAAAACAATGAAGATACATCCCGTTCCCACTCTTTTTGTTATATTTGATTTTTTTGTCTTTTTCATATAATAAGCCTGAAAAAGAATAAAATAATGCTATGGTACAATGGATAGAACGAGTATCAAGAAACATATGCACTAGTTCTTGGGATTGGAACGATCCTATGCTCAATGCAAGGTGGCGGAAACTTGTAAGCGATACTCAGAGGAATGTTCCATCCATAGGTAAAAGGGTGTCAAGTCGCGATAGCTAAGTGCATGCAATGGTTAACTTGTGCAGATAGACAAGGTCAAAAGTTGGCTTAAACATTGAGTCCAAATGAAGCCGGCTAAAGGCCAGGATAAACAAGTAGCCAATATGCAATGCAGTAATACAACTCGACAACACTAGGGAGCCTCTAGGGTAATAGCCAGAAAAATGATAGTGAGGAAGAAGAGGAATGAAGCTTCAACACATAAGTCATGGCGGGACTAAAGAGGACTCCCGAGCCTACATAAAACGTAGCATGGGCAACAAGTGATAGCGAGGAACTAACTAAGAAGCCCATGTAAAGGAAGGCTCTACCATCAAGTCATGATTAAATAATCGGCGAGTGAAATGGGTGTAATAGTCATGACCTGATGGGATCGACCCTATGGCAAGTGATCAGTATGGAGGCTAGTATGCAAAATGCAATGGAAAGTGGATTTCCCTAACCTATATGCCAGTGAAAATCATATACCTGCCATGCCGGGTTAGCAGTCATGGATAAAAAACTGGGAAAAATCTCAAATTCGTCAAAAATGTACCTGAAAACATACCGAACTGGGCACTTCCAAGCATCCGGATTATGCAGCTTAAGATATATTGAAAAAATAAGCATAACAATTTTTTGTGAAAATTTTCAACTTTTTGGACATAAATAGACAAATTACCTCATATTTGGTTCATTGTTACATTGCTAATTTGGAAAAAAGTGCTCTAGAGCAAAAAACTTCTTTCGTCAAAACAGGAGCAACCGACCGTCAAATCGCACCGAATTTTTTAGGTAAGCTCATCAACCATCCTTGCTATTCATTTTGTCTATTCATAAATTAAAATTTAGGAATTTTCAACATAGAATCTCTTGCTAAAAATCATGGGTTTGCGCATACGCAGGTTGGTAAAAATAAAGTCGCATATACATGCGACTGTGCACAAATAAAGTCGCGTATGCGCAGCCCCAAATGAAAAATACATAACTAATGAAGGAATTATTGAAATTTTTCAGGATGACCATATCATGGAGAGAGCGTGAACACAGTGGAATAGACAATGAAGTCATGCAGGACCAAGTATCATTGAATATTCTTCAGAATTGCGGATTGCTCAAGTTTTTTAAAATTCCAAATATGAAGAGTAATGTCCGGTTGCTCGAAATGCTTGTGAACTATTGGGAATCGGAAGAAGACTACTTCATCATAGATCAGATGCCCATACGCATGGAAGTGGAAGATATATATTTTATTACTGGACTCTCCCAGAGGGGGGAACCAGTAGACTTGCACGGGAAGCCCTTGGGAGGGCTAACCGTGGAAGATTACGTCCACGTTTACTGCGTAGAGGGTTCCAAGAAAGTGGGAACTCAAATTGCAATCAAATATTTAAGAGAGTTGCACATAAAAATCCTCCTTTTTACCATTGGGAGAGTAGCAAGATCAGCTTCACTTCACCAGGCATCCAGGATGCAAATGAGTATAGCAGTGGAATGCTTAACTCATTTATATGATTGGTGCACAACTCTACTGATGAACATGAAGCAACAATTGACTTCTATCCGAAAGGAAAAGAAAAAACATTTTGGATATGGTACAATTTTGATGACATTCTTCTTCGAGAAGATACCAGAATTGAGACCCAGAGTGATCTCTACCATCAGCAGCCCAAGAGACCCAAGAATTGCCCGCTAGGAAGACATGATGAAGAGATTGGGGGGAAGTGAAGTTCCCCAGACCACTTGGGATCATGAGTTCTTTCTTTGGTGGGGAGAAAAAATCATTGCTATGGACAACTATCCCTATTTTGGGATGGACTTTGGTGGCAATCCAGATCTTGTCCTTCCACCAGGTGTGGCATGGGGAACAGTCGGTAAGTTTGCAATTTTTTGACTTGTATAATTTTTTGGATTTTTTCAATATGTATGAAAAAATGTGAAAAAAAAACATGTTTTTGATTGGATTCAAAATGTCTTACAATTTAAAATGATCATGAAACAGATATTAGACCAGTTTGACCTGAGGGATTCCCACGACAAAAGTGTCGCAGGGGCGAAGCGGATACAGTAGATCCAGACAAAACCCTCCAGGCTATACAGAGGAACTTGGAGGGGTTAACCCGCCAAGTACCTATGGCTGCAGTGGAAGATCTTCCTGAAGCCATCCAGAGATGAGTGGTAGGAGTACCCCATGACTGGGTATGGTTATTCCGACGAGTTTCCACCGCGATCGTGTTCTATAGGAACACAACTTCTAGGTAGGGACCTCAGTAGTAGATAGATATGATGTATCAGATGACTGTATATTTTTTGAGAATAAACATGATCGGGCATAAGCCCAAGTTTTTGTATGACTTATGGATCCAAATTTTTGTATAGTTTTGAACACTCTGATGATATATATACAGCGATGTTTGATGTGATGTGATAAATGTATCAAAATGTATGATGTTTTTGATGATTAAATTTTATTGTATGGAATGATTAATATGCCAATCCAGTGCTTGATTAGCTAATGAGTCTGCTAACTGATTGTCAGCTCAAGGAATATAAATGAAAGTTAAAAATTGAAATGATATCTATAACAAATGTACCCTCAAGAACAACCGTAGTAAAAATGGATCTCGAACCTGATAAGTATTGTTCAACTGCGACACCACCAGCTGAGAGTCTAAGAAAACTACCAACGAATCAACACCCAAAGATATTACCTCCGAGAGTAGATAAACAACTGCAGTGTATTCTGCTATGTTATTGGAAGCAATACTAATGCAGACCCCTCTTGATACTAACAGCTGACCAGATGGATAATGAAGCACCCAAGCCGCGGAAGCTAAGTTCTGGGTGTGTCTACTAGCACCATCGGCGAAACCAAAATGACTCATGACATCCGACACAACCTGCCAAAGCAGTTCAAAAACATCACCATCCTATCAAAGATCGATAATCAACCAGATATGTACAAAGAAAAACTACTATATACAAAAGCAACATGCCAGGCCGAAGCCTAGGCATAATACTTCTTCAAATAGAGCCCATTTCAGGGCTCTGCCAACTCGTTCCCTTCAAAATCAACCAAGGTATACGCTCCTTTCTTAAGGACTTTTTTAACGATGAAGGGGCCATACCACATAGACTTAAACTTTCTTGCCCCCAGGGCATGTTTTTCTTGGGCATAGACCAAAACAAGGTCACCTTCCAAAAAAACCCTAGGTTAGACTGCCTTATTGTACTGAGCTTTAACTCGGTTTTTATGCGCTTCATTCATCGTGGCAGCATCCCGACGCTACTCATCGAGATGTTCCAGATGAAGGAGCCATTCTTCAAGACTAGAAGTGTTAGGAAGAAGTTCAATATCTAATTTAAGAGAAGGAATCTCACATTCAATGGGAAATACGGATTCCAACCCGTGCACTAGCTGAAACGGAGTAAAGCTAGTTGCAGTTTTTACTGATGTCCTGTATGCCAAAAGTGCAGGATATAGCATAATATGCCAGTTGGATCTAGCTTTATCAATTGTCCTTTGAAGAATTGTCTTCAAGGATTTATTCATGGCTTCCACTTGCCCATTGGCTTGAGGATAATATGAAGATGAATGCTCCTGCCGGAAACCCAATTTGAGAGCCAACTCAGCCATCATGTTATTCTGAAAGTGACTGCCATGATCAGTGACAATCTCTCTAGGAATACCAAAATGAGCAATAACCTGGTTGAAAAGAAAAAGAGCTGCAGTTTCACCATCATTCCCAAAAGTAGGCATAGCCTTGACCCACTTCGTAAAGTAGTCTACTGCTACGATAATGTACTTGTGACCTTTAGCCAAAGGCGGGTTACAAGTAGTATAATCAATACCCCACTTTGTAAAGGGACTGACAGTAATGACTGGAAAAAGCGGAGCTGGATGAGCACGCATTTTTCAAGTATAAACCTGACACAGATGACACTTTTTTACCGACTCCATACAATCTTTGAAAATCGAAGGCCAAAAGTACCGAGCACGTAAAATCTTTTGGGCTGTAGCAAGCCCAAATAAATGACCACCACAAGCTCCACTATGGGAATCATTCAGCACAGCCTTAGCTTCTTCGAGAGTTAAGCAGCGTCTCAGGATTGAATCAACCCCTCGACGGTATAAAGTATCACCAATAATCAAATAATTCTTGTCCAAGTGACGCAACTTACGACGCTCATCTTTTGAAAAAGTAGAGGGAAACTTCGTAGTCTGAAGATACACAATGATATCTCCATACCAAGTCTTGTGAAGAGATAAGAAACAAATGTTCATCTGGAAAGGATTCATCATAGATCATATCCTCCCCACAGGGAAACTCGGAGATCAATTCTGCGAAAACCAATGATTTCTTGGACTTGGCAGACATAAACTCAAGATCAAATTCCTGTAAAATCACAATCCATCTATTGTATTTTCCCCCAATCACTCGCCTACTGAGGACAAATTGAAATGGATTGGCTGCTGCCAAAACATAAGTTTTTCGTAGAATAATGTAATGCCAGAGTCGCTGCACAGCATGAACTGCTGCTAAAGCTAACTTTTCTATCGGAGTGTACCAGAGTCCAGGTCCTACCAATCCTTGACTAAGACAGTAAATAACATGCTCTGCAAGAGCATCATCCTCCTAAACCAGAACCATACCAATCGTAGATTCTGCTGCTGCGAGATACAAAAGGAAATCCCTGCTATAATCAGGTGGAATCAATAAAGGAGCAGAGGTCAATGCTTTTTTCAAAGCATCGAATGAGCATTGAGTGAAGTCATCCCAAAGAAAAGGAACTCCCTTCTTCAACAATCTCATAAATCCCTTGGTAATTTCAGCATAATTTACGATAAATCTCCGAAGAAAATTAGACTTTCCTTGTAGACTTTGAAGTTGATGGATAGAGGATGGGGGAGGCAACCGAAGTATTACCTCAACCTTGAAGGGATCTACCCTAATCCCTTCCCTAGACACAATGAATCCCAATAACCGACCGGATGTAACCACGAAAACGTACTTGTTCGGATTCAACCTAATCTTATAGAAACGACATCGTTCAAATATTTGCCGGAGGTGAGCAGGATGATCCATCCTCTTTCGAGAATGAGCAGTTAAATCATCCAAATATGCCTCGGTAATATTTTTGATGTCGTGGAAGGCATATGACATGGCCCGCTGAAACGTAGCTCCAGCATTTTTAAGACTAAAAGGCATCTTATTGTATGCAAAAGTACCCCAGGGACAAATAAAGGCAGTCTTATGCTGATCTTCAGGACGGATAGTAACCTGATTATATCCAGAGAAACCGTCCATGAAGGAGATAATCTAATTACCTACACACTCGTCAATGATCTGATCGATAAATGGTGTGGGGTAATTATCTTTAGGACATGATTTATTAAGGTCTCTGAAATCAATGCAAACTCAAATCGTTCCTTGTTTTTTATCTATGGGAACAGGATTTGAAACCCATTCAGTCAAAGGAACAGGGAAAATGAATCCCACCTTAAGCAGCTTCTCCACCTCAGCTTTGATAGCTGCTGCCTTCCTAGGATTGACCGGACGAAGTTTTTGCCTCACAGGCTTAGCGTTTTCGTAAGTCTTGATCTCATGTTGGACAATAGATGGATCTATACCAGGCATTTCCTCATAAGACCAAGCGAATACATCCCTATACTCTTTAAAGAGCTCGGTGTAAATTTGAATCTCTTCACGGGAACATTCAGCTTCGATGAAGACATTCTCAATAATATTGGGATCCCTGGAAATGTTCACCGGGATAGTAGGAGAAATCACAGCCATGTTCCCTTCAGCATAAACCTGTGTTGGTGCTAAAGGGTTTAAGACTGGGTGAATAGGACCAGGAGACTGAGGACTTGGAAAACTTGTTTCAACTTCGCTCAAATCAGGTAAAAATTAAGATCGATGATGCAAGTCATCCCACGATCTATCTATACCAGTCATAGCTTCCAGGATGGCCCCTTCAGATGGAAGAGTGGTATCAAGGCAATCCCGGGCAGAAGAAGAACTAAGAGTCCAAGCCAGAGCCACATCTCCATCCAACTCTTCCGGTGAAAGAGGAACTGGGATGGATTCTGCAGAGTATAATATCTATAAATTTATCTCTCCCTTAGGCCATGCACATGAGGGGATTTTATACTCCCTCAAAGTAGTTTCATCCAGTTGGAAACAGTTGGCCACGTACTAGGGTGGTTAAACTACTGGAGTAACCATCAACCCAGTCCGAAAATAGGGATTTTTTATATTTTTTAATGGTTTTAATGGCATACGTGGAAAAGTACATTTGGACTCGCATATACACGCAGAAAAGTCTGGGCATACCCGTGTATGGGAATTTTAACACTGTTTTTTAGTGAATTTGTTCAAGTCTGTAGGAATGGGTGCCCAAAGCCATAGAGGCAATCAAGAATCACCTAAGGGTGAAAAATGATGCTATAACACTTATGCACATTCGTGTGCCTCGTTTTTCATTTTATCCCATGTGACTTCATTCAGTCGGGTGTGTCGTATCATGCCGTGTGAGGGCGTCAAATGAAACAAGTTTGGGTCGGGACGCTTCATTTGAGGGCACCCAATTAAACACGTTTGGATCAGGTTGTTTCGTTTAAGGGTGGTTGTATCAAATTTACTAAGTTGTGACCACTCGAGTGCCTTGTTCACGTTCTTGTGGCCCATTTTCCATTTGTTTCCTCATGCCTTTGCTCGATCGGGTGGGCTGTGTCGCACCATGTGACGATGCCCGTTGAAATGCGTTTAGGTCGGGTCGTTACGTTTTAGGATGGCCATATAAAATTTTCTAAGTTATGACCATCTGGGTGCCTTGTGCAAGTTTGTGTGGTTCGTTTGCCATTTTATTCCTTGTGCCTTAGTTCATTCGGGCGCACTGTGTCACGTTGCGCGAGGGCGCCCGATGAAAAGCATTCAGGTCTCGTCATTTCGTTTGGTGTGCCCTCGTTTGGTCAGGCACACTATTTTGCACCATGTGAGGGCACTTGATGAAATGCGTTCGGGTCGAGCTGTTTTGTTTGAGGGTGCCTGTATCAAATTTGCTAAGTTGTGACCACCCAAGTTCCTTATGCATATTCGTGCAGGCCGTTAGCCATTTTATCCCTTGTTCCTTCATTCATTCAGGCATGCTGTGTTGCATCGTGTAAGGGCGCCTGATGAAATGCGTTCGGGTTGGGTCATTTTATTCGAGGGTGGTCGTATCTGTAATATTCCAAAATTAGCGTGGAGCTAATTGGAATATTAATTTTTTCTCATGTCACTTAGGATATCAATAAATAGTTAAGGAGGTCCATACATTACAGAAAAATGAATAAAATCCCTCATAGTGTGAAAATGGATATTCGGAAGAGCTGGATTTCACACCCTCAAGTGTGAAAGAGGACATTTGCATGTGGAAAAGGTCTAGTATGACCAATTCAAGAGTGTTGCGATATGAGGCGGAGAACACTTTGAGAGATAGCGCAGTATGAATGGGAGGAAGATTCCTTAGTGTACGAAACCATAATGAGTGTGATCTATGGTGAGATGACTTCCATTTGTTTAAAAGGAGGGGAAAGCAGCCATTGTTATTCATGATATGGATTATTTATTTCTTGGTCTGCCTAGAATTTTTGCATTCTCTTGCTGTTTAGTAGATTTTTTGTGCTAATTAGCACAGGGAATTCCTGTTTAGGAATTCATTCAAAGGAGAATGAATTTGAATGGATGGATGAATCTACTTATTCATTCAATTGAAATTCACCTTTGGATGGATGAATATACTTCTATGAGTGAAAATTTAACAAAATTACATCAAGATCCATCAAATTACATGAAATTACATCATGAGTTTGAAATTTAGAAGTAATAAATTCAAATTGTCAAAAACTAGGCGAAAAATAGATTACTGAGTCAAAAATGAGCAAAATCCTCCAATGCGTCGCGCCTGATTTCTCGATGGATCGTGCTAGTTTGTAGATGATTTTGGAGGCCTTCCTGGTGTCCAAATTCGCTCCAAGTGAGCTTTTTGGAACATTCTACATGTCTATTTTCCATCACAAGTGGAATTTCTAAATTTGGTCTTCATTTACCCTTCCAAAACTGATTTCTCCCAACACTGCCTCCTGTGTGTCAAAAAGGGGGCAAAAAAGTCATTTTCGGGGTGTTTTTGACCCTTTTGGAAGCCCAAAACCTGTCAAAATTTCTTGGCCATAAGTAGGCATGCATATTTTTCCATGAAAAATCCAAAAATGCTGAGTTTTCATCAAAAATATGCCCCTATCAAAAGTGCGCTCCAAGTGGCGACGCATAGAGCAAAAGACTCTGTTTTTCAGCTCAAAAATTCCAAAAATGGAAAAAATGTCCCAAATTTTTTGAAATTTGGGCTGAGTGTCCTCCATTATGTGCTATGCTAGGCCGAGGAATCCTGAGCCAAAATCTGAAGTCTATCATGCCTTTTCCGATGCTTTGAGGCCTTCTTCAATTTGGCCTTCAAGATCTTGATCCTTGCTTTGAAAACATGGTTTCTCGCCCAATAATGATTGGCCATGTGCCTCAACATGTTCTTTTCTTTGTTAGATTTCTCCAGCATCTTTTCCAAATGCATATTTACTCTTTCAAGCCAAGTTTCACGATCAGATTCAATTTCTTGCTTAAGTGATGTCATCTCGGTTTTGCTCTTTTTAGTAGCTTGCCAGTTCTCACGTATGTTTCACAGCTCCATAATGGTTTTCTGATCCTCTAGCTACTTGTTTATTTTCTCAAGGTATTTGATTATCCACTGGGCTCTTTGCAATTTGAGGGACAAATCATTGATATCCACCCGTTGCTCCCGAATGATCTCTTTAAGCTTTGAGCTTGGTGAGCCCAAATCAGTGTCATCATCCTGAATGAGGATGAAATATGTCTCCTGCCTTTCTAAAGGCCCCTCATCATGTAATGGCCTCTTTCCCTTGTCCTATACCTGCACTGCTGATGGAGAAAGTGAGACCCCTTCTGTTGTGGAGGTAAATCCCCTCTGCGGATAGAGGCGATCCCTACTAGCCCAGACCGGGTCTAGCAACAATCGTTCACACTATAGTGCAGGTTCCTAATTGTAGATAAACCAACTAGTGATGAAGGCTTATCTATAATCCAACGCTATCTCTCGTAGAGAAAGTATCACTCTCGTTCCTTAGCTCTGGCAGATCACAATCCTCGCGATCTCCGTGATCGGACACCTACACACGCAAGAAACAAAACAAACGCAAGCGTAAAATCCAGTGCATACAAATATATGTGAGTCAGAGAAGACATAACTCATGATCATTATCAAGAACAAGAGTGGAACCATAACCCATAGTCGCTTATCATTAATTAATCAAAAGAAGAATACAACCATAGCTCTGACGCTAAATTCTCCTTTGGAGGGTCGTCAGTAGAATGCGTCTCGATAAAGCCTGTCAGGGATGGGACAAACCTCTCTCTTCAGATGTCTCAACAATGATCTCCTTGCTTGGATTTGGCCTTAAGGGAATGGATCAAAGCTCTTGCAACATTAGGCTCTTGGGAACTTGGGAACTTGAAGACTAGCTTGCAATCGATATGGGCTAGATGGAGGAAGGGGAGTTGGGATCCCTATAATAATGGGATTGGCCCTATCCTCAAGGAAGCTTCCATGAGAGGTGGCAAACTACTTCCTCTACATGGAAATCCGGAGCCAAACCTCCCAAATCAAGATAGATACCAGTTCATGAATTGGTTAGGATGAAACTTCTGCCATTTATTTTTAAAAAACACTCCTTAAATTGGCTAGCGCGAGTGCGGCTCTGGGACAGAGCGCCAATTGGCGCGACCTCTTTGAAGGATTTTCCCCATTGGTGCGAGTATTGAACTGTCTGCACGTGCCAATGCAAAAAGGGCCATTTTTAGGGTTTTTCACAAGGATATGTCTTTAGGGAAATGAAAGCTCTTGTTCAGAGGGATGTCATGGAAGTGGTTTCAAGCCATGTCACTGCTCACAGGTCATGAAATGAGCCATCCAATGTGAAAAACAGGGATTGTAGGGACGGTGAAAAATTATTGTGTAACAGATGCCCCTTAAAGCATGAGGCCCGAGAGAGAGAGAGAGGGGTGAAATTCTTTATGAGAACATGTCCAACTGAAAACACCGCCATCAGAAAACCTGCGTAGAGAAGTACAACTGATATCTCAGATACATGATATGTATGCGGTATGGGCACAGCCATCCATAACAGTGTATACAATAATCCGGATCCAAGGCATGGACGCAGCCATCCAGTGAGGATCGATAAATAGACTCAGGTATGGTCGTAGCCATCCAGTAAGTGAGTCATGTAATCAATCATAATAATCCACAAAATCGCAGCCTGGATTACAACAGACAGGAATCCAGGGTCTTGCGCTCCATCTTGACCCGAAAAAAGTACAAGTTCAAGCATGCGAATATGTGAGCTGAAGTCGAACATGCAAGAACATAGCCTGATTACCAGCCAATGATGAAAGTTGTTAGTAGACGCGAGAGGTACCACCAATAATGACGATGGCCCTCAAGGTACTACAAGTACAATCTACAGCATGTGAATTAATGAGTTGGCGTCAAAAACCCGTAGAATCACTCGATCGGAGGCCAATGATTAAAACCTCACGTCGAATGCGAAGAACCTGCCATTGAGGCATGCAGGCTCCAAGGCACCAGAAGGGAGTCTCTAGATCAACTTCTTGGATAATGAGCTGAAGTCGACAAGAAGTGACCTTGATCGAAGGTGGGCCATAATGTTTCCCACATCATCGACACGAGACAGAGGAACATAATGTTTTTGTGAATCAGGATCAGATGGGAATCAGAGGGAGGTTGATACTTGCCGAGTTCAACTTCTCTTGAACATATAAACAGCACGACAGTGGACTTGGTAGTATTTGACATCAAAAGATTAGAGGTCATAGTGACAAGGAAAAGTGCAGATGAGAGGTAAAAAAGGATCACCCAAACCCATGGAGGCAAGTGAAAATGAGATGAGATGTCCCCAACCCGACATGAATGCAGACAAGTGCCATGTTCAAGAGCGACATACTACCAACACGACAATGATGCTGGTTTCATTTTTTCCCTACCATTTCTGGCAAGTACCCCAGTTATTATTTATAACAAGCTTGAAGGGGATAGCATATGCTTGTCATATAATTCCATCCTAGTACGTTTAACGAGCCCTAGGAAGGAGAAGCTTGAGTAGTGTCATTATGACTGAATCCGATGTCATCAGGGTTTAACGAGTCTGGCAAAGGAAGAACTCGGCGTATTTTCATGTTTAGAGAGTTTGAAAAGACAGCTGAAAAGTAAAATCCAATGGTCCCTTTTTGTTAATAATTCCTCAGATCTGAAAAGGTAGAAAACAAAATCTGAGAAAACTTCCTAGTTACGATAGGCTAGGGTATTCCTTTTTCATAAGTAATCTATCCCAGCCCGAAAAAGGGGTAAACGTATACTGGGTAGATGTCGTTTCGTGTCCACTTTAGCGAGATCGAAACGACAAGTGACTCGGCAATATTTTCATGTTTAGGGAGTCAGAAAAGAGCTTAAAGATGACTCCACCTGGAGGAACGAGTGGTATAAAGGGTAGCAACTGGTTCTGGTAATGGTGGAACTGCTCAAAACAAGATAAAGGTCAAGAGGCTGGCTAACAAGACCACTCATCGTAACGGTTCCTCAGGAACGGGTAAAACAACCAAGTGAAGGCATATGATCGGCCAAGCAGATAGTGACAATGGAGTGAGAAAACCAAGGCTCATTTGGGAGAACAAGCTGATAAAATGGAAATCAAAAGAGGTAAAATGGGAAAGGTTTCATTTTTACACAAGCTTGAAATCAGGAAAATTTGCTTGAAACCGGTTTCATTTTTACACAAGCTTGAAACGGAAACAAAATATGCTTGAAAAATTAAGCATGCCCCCAGCATGGTGACTCAATTCAAGGTACATGCCCCCCAAGCTTCAGTCCATATGAAAGGCAGATGAAGTGAAGGTTCAAGTTACGAGATCAAGAGAAAGACTCGACTGGGATTTTATGAGATCTTAACAAAGGCTCGAATTGAACTGGAACGTGTTTCATTGTTTTAATGAGGTTGACACATTAAAATAACTATCCTCAAAAGAGTTTGTTTCATCTTTTAAGGAGCTTTACAAAATAAAACGAACTATGCTCTGAGCACCTTGTTTCATTTTTTAGGGAGCTTGACACAGGAAAGGAACCATGCTCTGACAACCTTGTTTCAATTTTTAAGAGCTTGACAAAAGACAAGGAACTCTGCTTCGAAAACCTCATCATAATGAACAAGAAGTCATCGCTTCCAAGAGTTCCATTCCCGATGGAAGGAAAACATCTCAGAAATCAGGACCCAATGCCCCCAGCACACTATGCACGACGGCATCGTCACTGAGTATAGGCATGGGGTAGGTAGCCACATAGTTGACCTGCGATGGGGCAGATACAACGGATGGATAAAAACCAGGAAGGGATGATGGCGGGCTGGCTGCCACATCAGGACCAAAGAACGGAAGTTGATCAATGGTCACGATCCGTCCTTCATGTGGAAAACATACCACACGGAAAAGGGAGGAGACAAGCGCTCCTATGGCATAGGTGTAATCATGCCCTAAAAGCAGATTGAAATCCAAGGGGCCTGGAACAACCATCACATCGATATGGACAGTTTTACCTCCCAAAGTAACATGTAACCTCAGAAGGATCCCTAACAGTTGACTCATTCTTCTGTTAAATGCCAATAGATTCTGTGTAACAGGCGCAAGCGACGATGAACCAAAATCTTGCCAAGTAGTTGAGGATAGAACATTAACAGATGCGCCTTCATCTATAATGGTGCTGGGTACGACCAGACCAAAAGCCTGTACTTTAATATCGAAAGGCACATAAGACGGAAGGCGGTATCCTGGAAATTGATTCCAATCAAAGGAAGCGACCAAACTACTCAGAGGGGCTAGCATCGAACCCAGATGGTCTTCCCCTGGTGTTACGAAAGAAGAAGGAGCATCCTCCACAACCTCCATCTTGAAGGTGGGAGGGGTATCCTCCGGGACCTCCATCACGGGATGCAGAGGAGGAACTTCTTGAGATACAGGGACAGGAGAATCTCTCTCCAAGTCTAAAGAATTTGAAGAAACCAGAAGGACATAGGGGGTGTGAGATCCACTCTCCACGGAAAAGACCTGGTGCACCATAGACGGAGCCAGCTCAATCGATCCCATGACCAATGGTTGGTCAGGAATGGATTCCTGAATTTGAATTTCCAAGGGAGATGGATTGACCAAGGATAACTCTGGACCAATCTTAGGATCAACTGGTGGAGGACTCAAAGACAGCTTCTTGTAACCAGCCGGAAGGAACGGTGCAGAAGCAGTTGAGTTGTCCTGAATGGCATGGTGCTCTTCACACAACTTATAGGGATTGGTGAGCTTACCCTGCTTCTTAGGAGCCTTACCAGCACCAGTTGAAGATGTGCCCCCAACCTAACTCCTGGAAGCCAAAGGCAACGGTGGACGACCGTTGGACCATACTTCGAGCACCTTGGGAATGCCAAGGCAGTCTCGAAGAAGATGGTCTCCCATGCACAACATGCAAGGGAACTTGACTTTCCGTGGAGGGTTGGAAGGTCTATCGAGAGGATATGTTTCAGAAGCAGTATTTTTAGCCTTAGCCTCTCTTTTATCAGACTTCTTCTTCTTTGTCTTCTTCTTCTTCTTCTTAGTCACCCGATTACTCGAATCTATACTTTCACCAGTCGAAGTAGAAGATGAAGACGCAGAAATAGGAGAAGAAGGGGAGAGGTCCACCTTGGAATCAACATGATGTTTTTCAGGCAGAGGAACTGATTGAACAGTAGCCGGGACATTCGGGACCACAGAGGTTGAAAACAACCAAACAGGCAACCCGACAGTTAACCCAAGAAGGGACAACGTTGCCATGTAAGGAGCACCAACATTTCCAAAGGAGGAAAATTACCAGGATTCCCATCGGAGGGGATTCCTTGGTTGGTGAACTCTGGAAAAGTTGCCATCAACAACTCAAAACTGCACACGGGCTAAAAACCAAGGCACACAATCAAACGGCCAAAAAGCAAATTCTAACAGGGTGTTTGATCGCAGGTGATTTATTTTACCACATTGAAACTTAGAAACTTCACCGTTTCATGTTTCAAGAGTCGAGAAATGGATGAAAGGTGACTCTATCTCTTTCAGTTTTGAAGCAAGCATGAAAGGACAAGCGCTTGGTGATCCTTTCAAATTTAAAGAGTCAGAAAAGATCAAATGACTACTCAGGAATACTAGGAAAAGGGTGTACCAAATAACCGTGAACTGAAATATACACCTTGGTTTCAAAATGAAAGAGAAACCAACCAAGGACTTAATGTACGTGCAGGAAATCTCCCCGAATGCTGTGTCTAGTGTATCACGGGTATAGGGCGGAAGACTCGGCTTCCTATGGATAAAGGATAGAAACCTAGTGGGGTCTCCATTTATATACTCGACGGTATCGGGAGCACAAGTCCATGCTAGCGCTGTCTAAATCCAAGAGGCGAACGACAACTACTATGTTTAAAGATGCCGAAACACGTCTCTAGCCTAGACCTCTAAATGTTGCGTTAATGTTTCAATGCTGCCTTAGTGTAAATTGAATAAATTTTAATGTTCGATCTTAAATTATGTTTCGGTTTCAAGGCCCTACCGTATGTCATCTGACAATATCCTATATGCAACTATATGAGAAAGGAAAACTTTTCAATTCGATGAATGCTATCTAGTTAAGGGAAGAGTTTCAAACAATGATGCAACAAACAACAACACTGAAAACAAAAACTTTTCCAAACTAGATGACTTTCACTATCCAAAAGTAATTTCAAACACTCAACGATGCGAATAATGCAATGTAATCTATGAAAAATCCTCTTTTTCGAAAACTATGCAATTATAATCTATGCAAAATTTCCTTTTTCTTTTCAAATGATAAGAATGCACTCAATGCATTTTTCGATGAAATGAGAATCTACTTAATGCATGCTTTCAATGAAAGAGAATGCATTCATAGCGATTTTTAGTTTTCGATCATTAAAATCTGAGTTCAATGATAAATCTCAAAAATACTTTTCAATGAAATGTGATCTAATTCATTTTAACAAAAAGAAAACTTTGAGATGAAGCCTAAATAAACACAAATCTTCTTAATGAAGGATGAATGCAAAAGATATGTAAACAAACACTAAGAATGCAATCGTTGTTTCATACACGTTGTAACGAAATCCCTAAAAAGGCGACAAGAAATATGAGGTCAAACACAAAGAGGAATTCCAAAGCAAGAGATCAAAACAAGGCATTCATTCCCTTTTACATCAAACAATCATGGAAAGAAGACATTTCAAACAATGAGCAATGTAATCTACACTCAATTAGAGGAAAGACCGGAAGGGAAAGGCACATTGGTGAAGGATTTAGGGAAAAAATCTCAATTTTCACACACCCTGAAATTGGCCCGACTTTGTCATTGACAACTAGCGCCAACTGGCACAACTTGCTCACTGAAAACTAGCGCCAATGCCCAATTGGCACGGGTTGCTAACTGACAACAAGCGGGAACGCTTGAAAATGAAAAAACAAAGAATTTCTCCCAACCAAGACCAGACTCACCACTTCAAGCAAGATCTAAAAAAAAACCAGAAGCAAAGTACTGACCAAAATAAACTTCTGAACAAGGGTAAACCCTAGCACCTACAGGAGATTTCACAATTGTATGGTTGTAATCTGTGCCAGACAGGGGATGGCGTGAGTGATGAACTGGCCACCCGCGCCAATTGGCACGACTGTCAGCGTGGAAACCGTGCCAATCAATCCAACCATGAAAAGGTGAAAATTCGGAAAAGCAGAGGTCAGATCTGATCCTCTGGGGCTGAACCAAAAGCCAAACATAAAAAGATCCATCCAAAAGAGCCACTCAAGCAAGTAGAATCGAGAAACAACCGAAAAGGCAAGACAATACTCCAAGTGTTCAGTTCATAAACTAAACCGGAGATTGACTAAAGCAGCTTTGATCTACTTCGCTAATGCAGAGCAATAGCGTTTCGAAGGCTATCTGGATAACTTCAGGCTTCATCTATATCTTATAAAATGAACAAAAACAAGCTAACAATCCCCAGCGGAGTCACCAATTTATTGTGGAGGTAAATCCCCTCTGCGGACAGAGGCGATCCCTACTAGCCCAGACCGGGTCTAGCAACAATCGTTCATGCTATAGTGCAGGTTCCTAATTGCAGATAAACCAACTAGCGATGAAGGCTTACCTGGAATCCAACGTTGTCGCTCGTAGAGAAAGTAGCACTCTCATTCCTTAGCTCTAGCAGATCACAATACTCACGATCTCCATGATCGGACACCTGCACACGCAAGAAACAAAACAAACGCAAGCATAAAATCCAGTGCATACAACTATATGTGAGTCAGAGAAGACATAACTCATGATCACTATCAAGAACAAGAGTGGAACCATAACCAATAGTCGCTTATCATTAATTAATCAAAAGAAGAATACAACCATAGCTCTGATGCTGAATTCTCCTTCGGAGGGTCGTCAGCAGAACGCGTCTCAATAAAGCCTGTCAGGGATGGGACAAACCTCTCTCTTCGGATGTCTCGACAATGATATCCTTGCTTGGATTTGGCCTTAAGGGAATGTATCAAAGCTCTTGCAGCATTAGGCTCTTGGGAACTTGGGAACTTGAAGACTAGCTTGCAATGGATATGGGCAAGCTTTTATAGATGGAGGAAGGGGAGTTGGGATCCCTATAATCATGGGATTGGCCCTATCCTCAAGGAAGCTTCCATGAGAGGTGGCAAACTACTTCCTCTACATGGAAAGCCGGAGCCAAACCTCCCAACTCAAGATAGATACCAGTTCATGAATTGGTTAGGATGAAACTTCCGCCATTTATTTTTAAAAAACACTCCTTAAATTGGCTGGTGCGAGTGCGACTCTAGGACAGAGCGCCAATTGGCGGGACCTCTTTGAAGGATTTTCCCCATTGCCGCGGGTACTGAAATGTCTGCCCGCACCAATGCAAAAAGGGCCATTTTTAGGGTTTTTCACAAGGAGATGTCTTCAGGGCAATGAAAGCTCTTGTTCAGAGGGATGTCATGAAAGTGGTTTCAAGCCATGTCACTACTCACAGGTCATGAATGAGCCCTCCAATGTGCGAGACGGGGATTTTAGGGACGGTGACAAATTACTGTGTAACACCTTCCACCCTAGGTTGAGATAATACTCGCTTGACTGCTGCAAACAACCTTCTAGTGCCCCTCTGATAGGTGACAAACACTGGCACACTAGTGGCCTGTGTCTCATGACCCTCCTGCTGATGTGAAGGTCCACCTATCTCATGAAAAACTTTCAAAGGTACCTGAGGAGTTGTGAACAACTTATGAGAAATGAAATCCTCCCATGAAATATCCTGCAAACCAAGCTAATGCATAACCACAATTTTGATGAGTGAAAAATGATAGATACTATTATACTGTTGCTCAGAAGTTTTATTTTGCACTAGGGTGGTCATATTCCCAATATTTTGGCATATGAAATAGGGGAGATTCATCATTCTCACCCTGGTAAAGTGTATCATAAATCTGATGTGATAGGAATATAAGCGAGAAAACCGGCCCTCACAGATGAAATATTTGATAGTAATTTTCATCAAAGGAGCGTATGAATCCTTCAGGTACCAAAAGGGAAAAAATCTGTTGAGTTGTCTCAAAAAACTAGGCTTGATGTATGGCTCATAGTGTTCCATGTCAACTTGCTGCCTTTTGTTCCATTGCTCTTCAACATTTGGAATACCGGTTGCTAGAGAGATAGACTTAGGTGTCAAGGTGAATGTCACACCTTCAAGAGTGACTTGGCCATTATGTAAATGAAGCACAAACAATATGGCCATCTCACGATGGTACTGGACTCTAGCAATCATCTCACAAAACTAATAACAAGATTGTTGTTGAAAACATGTGATAGCAAGAGGGTAGGCTTGCAATTCAGCAGCGGAAGTAGGCTCTTCCCGTACATGTTTACCACTCTTCTGAGGTCTCCTTGGTGCATGTACTTCGGTTTGAGAGTCACTGTGTGTTTCTTCATCTCTGTCATAAGAGGAATCTATCTCCATGTTTACCAAAGTTTGTGTTGTCTTAGATGAGTATGAGGAATTTTGGGTGTCTTTGATCTTTTGTTGCCAAGTGTAGGAAAGTGTGTGAGGGACTATGAAGGGAAAGGGTAAGGGGAATGTTGGGAATTTTGTTAATTGGAATTTGGGGAATTGAAGGGTTTTAGAGATAGTCTCTAGGCTTTTGGGATAGCATTTGGGGTTTGGGAATTTTGTAGCTAGGATTTCGGGATTTGGGATAATGGGAATTGGGATAGGGGTAGATGAATTTAGGGATATGGGGGATAGGGAAATGGGTTGATGAAACTAGAAAAATAGTGAAGGACTAAAGGATGTGGGAGTGATGACCACAAAAACCAATTTACAAACCCTAGGCTATCATTTCTTGAGTAAGGAAGTAGGGTTTGAATTTTTTTTTATTAAATCCTCATAAAAACCATAAAACACACATTCATTGGCATTGGCAGAATTTTTTGACATACTTGGACCAGAGGAAACTGAGAAAATTTGAAGTTTTGAATGAAATCGTGGTTAAAATAACTAGCAGCTCTACATGTCGCGCCACAAACTCAACACGCCACACCGGTTATGTGCGTCACACTGGTGTATTTATTGCACTATGGAGTCTGACCCAATGCGTCGCGCTAGCTCTATGCGCTGCGCCTCTCAGCCAATGCGCTGTGCACCTGAAACTTGCCAATTTCCCTTCAAACTGCTCCCTTTCTCCAATTAATGTTCTCCTTTTCTCACTCTTTCTTCTTGGAATTCAAATGATCCCTTTGCAACATGAAAAATGACTTATATACCAAAGGCTTTAATTTTCCACTCCAAAAACCCACTTTTGTAATGTTTACCTTTGAAACTTTTTTAAACTCTGCTTCATGCAGTTTGCTTCATTTTGCCTCTGATTAACTGAATAATTTTCTTTTTGCTTTCCTTGCAGGGAATGGATCTGCTAGAGTTTGAAAAGGTGACCAGGGTTTCCATTGAAATTATTTACATATGAGAAAACTTGAAATTACATCAAATTTATACATAGAAAGATAAAATACTCTATTTTTCTTCAAAACAGAGTTTTGAGGAAAAATACATCTCTAAGCATATGATGATGACATTTTTTAGTACTAGAACTTTATTCAACCTCCTCATGGGCCTGCTGACCATTATTGGGCATGTTGAAGACCTTATTGATGAAACCCTAGACCTAATGGGACTGAAAACCCTAGAAATAACTCTTACAAATTTAAGTACAAAAGTGAGTGAAGATGATCTTGATGAAAGGAAATGGACCAGCCGATAAAGGACATGAGGGAAAATGTATAAAAATCCACTACTTTCAGATGATCCATGCTCCTAACAGAATCCAGCTGACTGAGTGAGACACCTAATCTGCAATGCAACAAGAGAATTTTTATCACTGACGGAGGGATGAATATACCAACACTAACAAGAGGAAGCATTCTTTCCTTTGGAGGATTAGTGAGGAAGCATCTAGGCTGATTTCACCATCTTTGGCATTAGGCTAACCATTTTCCATCATCAACAACATCGTACCTCTCCTTGACTGCGTTATTTTTAGTGACCATATGCAGTGAGGGTTGCAAAGATTGTTTGGAGGGTGAGATATTCAGTGTTACGATCAGCCTTTCACTTGAAAGATCCATTGGAGGAGGTTTGTTCAGATTGTGCATCATCTATAGCCATCTCCATCCAGTTCTTGAGTTGCAGCTGCTACTCAGTCTTGGGACTTCAACTTCGGCATTTTTCCAGTTTTGCATATTCTAGCCAATCCTTCCAGGATTTTCTTGAAATAGTGTTTGGGAGCTTAGATATTCACTTGCGTTGTTTTATGATCCACATATATGCATATGTATGTCATTTTACATTCCCATGTAGTAGTGTAATATCTATGACTGAGCAATACATGTTCATGAGCACTCTACAATAGAGCATCATTCCACTTTTTGCATATGTATTCATGGGAGCCTTGTTTGCCTTGATCATTTGAGTTGTATTGTACATGTTTGCTACTGATTTACATAATAAAATGGCTCCATTGTTTCCATACATTTTGGTATGATGTTATTCACTGCTATTTCCAGTTTGTGTTCATGTATTGTTGGATCTCCAATTTTGGAATATTTTAAGATATTCCCATTGTTGTATATTTTCCCTATTTTGGGATATTATAGTGGTATCATAGCATAATCTTGGCTCAGCCTATGAGTTTCAACAATTATTCTATCAGCAGAAAGGAATAAGATCGAAATGTTGGAAATAATGAGACTTCTCTCATCTCTTTTCAGAAGCAAGAAGGACCTCAACAATGAGGTCAAGAAAAGAAGAAGTTGTGGGACTATGCCCTTTCCTTTTGAAAGGGAGGAAAAATTACAGAAGGATGAAGGACACTTGGATCAAAATATCCTAAGTGAATACCTTGTTCAGTACAAATCTCAACCTAGAGCCTTCAAGGAGACTCTAGCTTTCCCTCAGTTCATTCAATTGGAGGAAGAGAGAAGACCATGCAACACAAGAAGAATCAAGGGTAATAGGTTTTTATTGTCTACCTTTGATGGGTCCTCTACAGCAAGGGCTTGGGCAAGAAAAATTGATGCATTCTTCCTACTACATCCAGTGGTAGAGAAAGAGGTTGTAGAAATTGCAGTGTTGCACCTTGAGGGTAAGGCGAATATTTGGTGGTTCAACCATTTCGGTCATGCAAGAGTGCATACTTTTGCTGAGTTTACTCAAAGGTTGATTAGAAAGGTTGGAAAAGAGAAATCAGAGGAGGAGAAGCCCTCACCACCATTAGAGGAGACTTGTACCAGTGTTGTCACAGCCTTGAGAGAGCAGCCTTCGAAATCATTAGTTGGGGGAGCCAACACATTAGAGGAAGAAACTCTTGCAGCCATACAAGATTCTTCCAAATTTCACCAAATTATGCTTAAGTTCTCAACTCCTATTTTTTTAGAAAATTATATGGAGGGTTGTATATCATTGCATGCTGCTTATTTAGAGCAAAATAATTTCACTACCATGTGCCACATTGAATTATTCAAGGAATGGAGGAACCATAATCCTCATGTACCATTGATGAGTTGTATGCCACACTTGAGGTTGGGGTTTGAAAACTTGGAGGAGAGGATGAATCTTGTTCCAAACAAACTTACACAAAACCATATGTTCATCCTCCAGTTGGAGCATGAGACAACAAGTACATCATTGGAAAGATTAAAAGCATCGTCATTTAGCATCAATGATGAGTTGGGGACCCAACCATTGTTGGGATACTCAAATGACCTTCCCACATACATAACAAAAGGGGAGCAGATAGATGATGGAGGACATATTAGGATGGATAACATCTCTCATGTTTGTGTTGGATACTTCTTAAGCCCTACACATCATGATGTGAGGTTTTTCCCTACCACCTATTTGGATCCTTATGGGATAAACTTGGTCATTGAGGAGATTGCATTTTAATATCCCATGAAATGCAAAGACAAAAATATAATTTGGGAGGATGGTAGTTCTCATTGGAAGGGTACCAAGATTGAGAATGATGGGAGGCACCCACATTTGGATGAATGGGTGTGGATGGAGAGAAATAATCTGGTGAGCTACTTGCAAATATATAACACCAAGCAGTAGGAGGCTTGGTTACATTGGAAACTCTTGAAGGAGTTTGGCCATCATGGAACATATCCTTTTCTCAAGGGTATGTGGGTGGAAGGAACTTGGAAAGATACTTACATCATTGGGTATCAAGGAGTGTTGATGCATTATGATGATATGATCATTATGTCTTCACCACATGATTTTTATGATGGAGGTATGAGGAGGTAGCAAAAAAATTTGTTGCTTTGGGGGACCTTGGGAGAGCAAGGGCAGATTTTCTCTCACTTTTTGCATGATGTTACAGGATTAGGAGATGGCACTATCATGGTTCAAGGGGGCTACTCCTTATCATTAGATGTTCAGGAGGTGCTTGCTCTTTGGAAGGAGCATCCTATACATGGCAGCATTATGGGAGATGTCTTTGACAATGGGCATGTCAAAGAATGGAGCTATGGGATGGCAGGAGTCTATTTGCATAGGCCAATAGCGCTGTCACTTTGGAGATGGGATTTATTGATGGATTATTCCTAGGATCAGTTCACATATGATGCACTTGGTGGACAAGGAGGAGATGAGATTGATGGAGTAGTGGATGGAGACATCTATTACCAAGGTCTGATCTTCTTAACTTGGGTTTCCAAGCATAAGAAGGAGGACCTTCATGCAACACATCGTACATTCCTCTTCATATGAGCATGTCCTAACACTATGGAGAACTTATTCATGGATCCATATATCATCTTACTTCTAACACATGTTAAGAATTTTACTTTTACATACATGGATTATCTAACACAATATTTGTATGTTCTTACCATTTCTATTCAATGCATTGCTACACAAGAAGGAAAGCTTCTCCTTGGGCTCGATGTCATCTTTTGGCCAACTATTGTAATGGAGACAACCATATCTTATGTAGCCTTGGGAAAAAATTTCATTATTATTTTATGTATGCTCAGTTGTTTCACCAAGCCATTTACTATTCACTAGTAGAGGTGTTGACATATAAAACTAGCTATTTCTCGAGAAACATCTTGCCTTGTCATTTTCTCAAGTTGCAGTTAGAAAAATTGTGTTGTAACCACTTGGGAGACTGTTGATACTTTCTAGCAGTATATGGAACCTTCATTAATCTTCTCATTTGGATTCCATATGATGATGATTTCCTATTCATCATATATGAGATAGTTTGGCCCAACTTGATTCACAACATTGGAGGATAGATCTTTGAAGATATAGTCTTCATCTTGCCTTTTAAGGGAAACATTATTGTAGTACAGGATCAGAAAACAGTCTACACTTATCATAAGTGGAGAGGAGGAAAAATCGGGGTAGGCTATTTTGTCTACCATGTTCAAATTTTCATGCCACCTACATTGTCGGAGCTCCAGGTGGAGGATGATTTGCATGAGTTACCATTTTGGAGGGTGGCCCATTTTGTATGGTTGATAGGTTGGGGATGGGATATTCATGTGGGGATGCTAGATCCCAATGTATATCATACATCATGCCTCAAGAAGGCCTTCAGACAGCCCATTTTTTCCTCCATGGATGTTTTACATGATGATAGCTATTTGGGATACACACCGAAAGCTAACTTACATACTTGGGAGGAACAACCTGAAGATATCTTGATGAGACAACATCTTGATCCTTGGAGGATTTTATCATATGAGGATGATACAGGGGAAGAAGAGGAGGCTTCTCAATTCTATCCTTACAATTTCTTAAGGACAAGCAACATTTGGGAGCGGAGGAATGTAATATTCCAAAATTAGCTTGCAGCTAATTGGAATATTAATTTTTGCTCATGTCACTTACGATATTAGTAAATGGGTAAGGAGGCCAATACATTTCAGAAAAATGAATAAAATCCCTCATAGTTTGAAAAGGGATATTCAGAAGAGCTGTATTTCACACCCTCAAGTGTGAAAGAGGAAATTTGCATGTGGACAAGGTCCAGCTTGACCAAGTCAACAATGCTGGGATAGGAGGTGGAGAAAACTTTGAGAGACAACATAGTATGAATGGGAGGAAGATTCCTTGGTGGAGGAAACCATCATTAGTGGGACCCATGGTGAGAGGGATTCCATTTGTTTAAAAGGAGGGCAAGGTAGCCATTCTTATTCATGATATGGATTATTGATTTCTTGGTTTGCTTAGACTTTGTCCATTCTCTTGATGTTTAGTAGAGTTGTTGTGCTACTTAGAACAAGGCATTATTGTTTAGGAATTGCTTCTAATTTAAAGAGAGCGATCTTGAAGGAGATTTCTCTTCATTTATCCACATTCAGGCTTCAGGCCAAGCATCCTCCTTCAGCTACAACACAGTTTCTTTTTAGAGTTGGGTTGTGTTGCAGGGTGTTGCAGTGGAGGTTATTCAACACCACTTCCAGAGCTTATTTTCCAGAGGAGGAAGCCTTACTTCCTTTGGAGGATCAGTGAGGAAGCATCTGGGTTGATTTCACCATCTTTGGCATTAGGCCAACCATTTTCCATCATCAGCATCGCAGTCCCTCTCCTTGACTGTGTTATTTTCAGTGAGCATCTACAGTGAGGGTTTAAGAGATTGTTTGGAGGGTGAGATCTTTAGTGTCAGGATCAACCTTTCACTTGGAAGATCCATTGGAGGAGGTTTTTTCAACTTGTGCATCATCTACAACCATCTCCATCCAGTTCTTTAATTGCAACTGCTACTCAATCTTAGGACTGCAACTCCAATGTTTTTCCACTTTTGCATATTTCAGCAAATACTTCCAATATGATCTTGAAATAGTGTTTGGGAGCTTATATCTCCACTCTCAATGTTTTATGAGCCATTTATATTCATATGTATGTCATTTCACATTCCCATGTAGCAGCGTACCATCTATGACTGCACAGTACATGTTCATGAGCACTCTACGATAGAGCATCATTCCACTTTTTGCATATGTATTCATGGGAGGCTTGTTTTCCTTGATCATTTGAGTTGTATTGTACATGTTTGCTATTGATTTACATAATAAAATGGCTCCATGGTTTCCATACATTTTGGTATGATGTTATTCACTTCTATTTCCAGTCTGTGTTCATGTATTGCTGGATCTCCAATTTTAGAATATCCTAAGATATTCCCATTGTTGTATATTTTCCCTATTTTGGGATATTATAGTGGTATCAGAGCATAATCTTGGCTCAGCCTATGAGTTTAAGACATTATGCTATCAGAATAAAGGAAGAAGATCAGAATGTTGGAGAGAATGAGCCTTCTCTCATCTCTTTTCAGAAGCAAGAAGGACCTCAACAAGGAGGTCAAGCAAAGAAGAAGTAGTGGGACTATGCCCTTTACTTTTGAAAGGGAGGAAAAATTGTAGAAGGATGAAGGACACTTGGATCACTAGATCCTAAGTGAATACCTTTTTGTGTACGAATCTCAACCTAGAGCCTTCAAAGAGACTGTAGCTTTCCCTTAGCTCATTCAATTAGAGGAAGAGAGAAGACCATGCAGCACAAGAAGAATCAAGGGAAATAGGTTTCTACTGTCTACCTTTGATGGGTACTCTATAGCAAGGGCTTGGGCAAGAAACACTACAAAGAAAATACCCTCTATTGGAGGTTATAAAGAAGGTTTTTAGTGTTATAAACTTGGTCAAAGTTGTCAAAAAAACATTTTCTACAACATCCATTTATGGTTACGAAGGTTTTTGTGGAGATTTTAATAGAAATTCAACACAACTAAAAAAAATGGGTGGTCGGAGGTTATTACAGATGTTTTTTCATCGGTGCGCTACTTTGGCTTTAACATACCAGTGCGTACATGCCGACGACACCCCGGCGTTGTGTCATTCCAACGCACCAGGACGTTTAGGTGTAAAACCGCACCGGGCGTAGTGTTGGTCATACAATGCATGGGGCCATTCTAATTGGTCTTGGGATTTGTGCAGTTCCCATAGGTCGTATCAACGCACTAGTTTGTTGTATCACAAAAAGGCACTGAGATTTATAATTGGTATCAATATTCGTGCAATGCCCATAGATCTTAAAAATGCGTTGGTGCTTATAGATACGCGAACGCCTCGGTGCGCAGTATCACACAAACACACCGATATTGATAATTGGTATCAGTATTTGTGTGGTGCCAATATATATTATAACGGCACCAGTGCATATAGACACATAAATGCACTGGTGTATAGTTACTGACACACACCAGTTTTCATGTTGTATTTTTTAGAAACATCAACCTGTGACAGTCCAATTATTGTGATTGTTTTAAATTCATTATTAATCAAAAGTCGACACATATATATCTTATAACAATATTCATATGAACTAATTTTTATTAGTGCATTTGAGAACGAAAAATGAGAACGAAAATGGAGAACGGAATAGCGACAATGGAGAACGCAATAGAATAAATTAAAACATATTATATATATATATATATATATATATATATATATATATATATATATATATATATATGAATAAGAAAATCTTTATCATACAAAATGGGACAGTTATTGGTATCCCTTTGTCTTTCAATTGGGACACTATGTCCATTACATTAAACAAAATGTCTAATTTCACAAACATATATATTTCAAAAATAAAACCCCTTGCTTTGATATCCAAACATAGTGATCATCATTCTTTGCTTGAATTGATGTCACTGCTAGATTTACTTCCATGACTTGAGTTATTTTCAGGAATGTTTTATTCATGGCGTTGATTATTTTCTTCTTCTTCACCTTCCATCTACAAACATAAAAATAAACTGAAATGAGTGTATATACATTGGTGAGAATAATGAAAATTGCAATATCAAATAATATACATCAATGTAAATCGAAAAGAAAAATGACGTACCATAGCAGCAATTGACTCATAAATTATACACATTCTTTCAAAACCGTGTACCATGCCATCTTCCAAAATTTCATCTATTGGCAGAGTTCCATACTTTGTTTCCTGCAAGTTTTATACACCATAACAAATGATATATTTAATATAAAAGATGTTTTTGTTTTATTAATTATAAACATAGCTAAGTAAAACAAGATCGATAGATGCTTACAAATTCCACAATTAAATTTTGATATTCCAACATATACTCACAACCCATATTTAAGCCAAATTCAATCAATTCATTTGATGGTTCTTCTTTGTATGTTAGCACCTATTTGAAGACATTCAATGATGATTTTTATAAAACAACTTAAAAAATACAAAAATGAAATCTATTTAAGTTGTTATAAGGAAGTAACAATTACTCACAAACTTAGAGATCAATCATTTTATTCCTTGTCGTCCAGTTTTATGTGCTGAATGGGTTCCATTTTCTTTTATTTCCTGCAAGAAAATTCTTGAAAAATAATATTTAATGCTAAATTATTTATTTATTGTACCTACTGATCGAAAAATTGAATGATTAAATATTACATTTGAAGCACGTTGTTGTTGTTGTAAATAATGTCTATACATTCGTTCCACTAGATCCCTCAAACTTTTGTAAAAGTTTTTCCCCTTTCGTTAATTTCAGCACCACTCCAGATGAGCTAAGGAGAAATTTATTTTCATTTGCATGTTCTATTTTTTTTCTTTTCTTAGAACAACATTTCTTTTCTGAGTTGTTGGTCCCTGTACAAAATTAAACAAATGTGAATTAGTATATTTTTTGATACATGTTATCTAATAATTTTAAGTATATTATTAATGATAATTAAAAAAAGAAACTCATATTGGATCGATAGTATTTTTTCATTCACCTGATTCATCCTTTTTGAATTTTCCCATTAAACTTTTACGCTCTTCTGGTCCTAGATAAGAAATAATTATATCGAGCTTCGTAATTTTGTGGCTCTGTATGATACATAGTAAAAAATACATATTAGTTAAACTTACATATAGTTCAAAAATAATTTTTTTATAAATAATTTGCAAAGAACTTGTCTTTTTTTCTTTTCTTGATGTGTTAACAGTATTTTTGTTACTTGATCTCTTGTCAGACATTTATTTATCAATCTAAAACCTATACCGTATCATTCATTGATATATTTATAAAGAAATTCTCAACTTTTCAGGTAGAAAATAAATCTCAAGGTATCAGTGCACCTTTCACGAGGTCTGCACCGCTGCTGGTGCATGGGGATATTAACAGCGCACCACAAAATAGTATAATACACCATATGGTGCGTTGGATATTGTAAACGCACTGAAAAAAATAGTGTCATAGACCTAATGGTGTGTGGGGTATTATAAACGCACCACAAAATGGTATGGTGCTTTCCTAGTTAAATGGAGCACCGATGCCCTATTTTAGATTTGGCACACAGACTTAGAAGAAAAAAAAATCATTTTTTTTACTACAAAACTTTTGCAGTGCGTTGTATAATACAGAGCACCAGTGTCGTATAGTACATAGGGCACACCGATAAATAAAAATCCATTTTTCAAAAATTCACGCAATGACCGAATGGATTGGGATTCGACTATGCAAGTCATCCCATGGGTTGGATTTCAATATAAAATTAAAAACCCTAATTCTGAAATCACATAAATGGGGAGAAGAAAGGGAAAAGAACAAAAAATGAAGGGTTTAGGGTAAAAATGGATAAAACTGCAGAAAAAAGTAAAAAATTGCAGAAAAAAAGTAAAAAAATAATCAAATTTAATCACGATATGGTTTCAAATTCTATGATACAGGGTTTGAATCACCAGAGTTTTGATTTTTGATTGTCTGAATACTTCTGTTCGAACGTATTTCGCTGCTCCATAGTGCCCTCCTACTCTCTTGCTCCAGGTTGTCTCTTGCAAATATCTGGCTGAAAATTTTAGCAAAAATAGTGAAATAATTAAAAGTGTTTAGTATTTAAAGAATTATTTTATGAAATTAGATTTTCGAAAATATTTTGCTGCCCATTTTTCAAATTGGCGCTTTTTTTTCACTTAAAGAAAATAGAGTTGCGTTTTTTTTATTTGCGTTTATTCGTTACTGGTGTGGAAGAGTTGTGATGCACCGGTGCGTCTTATTTATACGACACACCGGTGCGTGTTAGGATGATAATCGCACTAGACTGCATAAAGTTTTTTTTTTTGTATGTAAGATCATAATAAAACAATAATAATTATAAAGTACATGAATTTATTTTCATTATTTTCTAAACTTTATTATGTTAGAAAAATTCGTATTATTCTAGATTTTTTATTTTACAATAATTTGCAAATTTACAAATTTAAATATTTTAATAAAATCATTTCACATTAATACAATTAAAATTTTCACATTAATAGAATTAAAATTTTACAAATATTTTACATATAATTACAATTAAAAGTACAATAATTAGAATTAGAATTAAAATTACAATTAAAATTTTACATTAATTTCACATACATGAATTGTGATTAGAATTAGAATTAGAATTTTAATTTTATGTACAATTACATTTACAATTTTACATAGAATTAAATTTACAATTACAATTACAATTTTACAAATATTTTACATACAATTCAATTAAAATTACAATTACAAATACAATTACAATTTTAGAATTTTACATAGAATTACATTTACAATTACAATTACAATTTTACAAATATTTAACATACGATTTAATTAAAATTACAATTACAAATACAATTACAATTAAAATTTTACATTATTAAATATTTTACATACAATTAGAGTTTAAATTACGATAAGTACAAATACAAATACAATTTTACAATTTTACATACAATTAAAATTTAAATTACAATTACAATCATGACATAATATTTAAGAAATATCATGGTCATTTAATATTAAATTAATTAATAAACATCATCACGATCATGATAACCATCGTAGAAACATCATATTCGACTAATAAACACATTCAAACATCAAATTAACATTATATATTAAGATCATCACAACACAAACATCAAATATACATCTCAATATGTCACATAACTCATGCTATCACATATACACATCTATCTGCAAGCTAAACATTAAATGAACATATCCAACATGACTTAATAATATGCACGACATCATGATGATATCCAACATGAAAAATTAAGTACAACTGCAACATGAACATAAAATACATGGACCATATATATATGTATATATATATATATATATATATACATATATATATGGTCCATGTATTTTATGTTCATGTTGCAGTTGTACTTAATTTTTCATGTTGGATATATATATATATATATATATATATATATATATATAACTGAATAATGTTAAAAATATACAACTGTAATATAAATGTCATGGATCAGGCACTGGTGGTAGTATAAAAACATCAATAGCATTACTACAAGTGGATGCCTGCTTAGTAAAGCTGGGTGTAGCCTCGATAGTCGATGGTCAAGCTTGCTCATGATCATGATCACTAGTACTGATGGATGCATCCATTCGTGGCAGTACAACATAAATATGAGCAGTAGTAGTGGAGGCTTGCTCAGTCAATAGTGCAGCCTCGACAGTCGATGGTCTAGCCTACTCATTATCATCATGACTAGTACTGATGTATGTAGCTGCAGGCTCCTGACTAGACGTGGCCGATGGTACAGCCTCATCCCCATGATGACTATCAGATGCTACCAATGGAGCGTTATGCTCATCAGGCATACCGCGAGGTTAACGATCATGAGATGCATGTGATTCACTGCTCGCAGACTCATGTCCATCACATGCCATGGCTAGACTATGCCTATAGCTATAGACAGTCCTCTTGAGTCGTGTAACAGCTGTCATAGCTCCTACAACATGTTGCATCAGGCCGTACATGTCACGCAGCATGCCTCTCCACATTCTTAATAGCCTATCATCGGCCTTTATGTCTCTGTAATGAGCAGGCCTAATTCCTGCATCAACAATCAATGCACGGAGTTGGTTGGCCAACTCCATCCTATATCTTGTCTCAGGTCGACCATGCCTAGCAAAAGGCATCACCGGTGCACCATGATGAGCAAGAGCATGTATATCTACTACACTGACCTCATCCTCATCATGTTGGCCAGATAAATTGATCTTGTGGACAAGATCGATCTCCCTAGTGTCAGAAGACAATCTAGCAACAAACGAACTACTAAGTTTGTCTTTCTCTAAATATATTCGTTTTACAAATAAATTTTATGAAGGTGTTGATCCTACCTTAGATCCAAATTCTTATTTGCAGTCATAGTGCTTCCGTCGCATCAATAATCCTTCCGTCACAACAAGAGTTCTTCCATCGCAACAAGAGTTCTTTCGTCGCAACAATAGTTCTTCCATTGCAACAAGAGTTCTTCCGTCGCAACAAAGTGCCATCTTTTTTCGCAACAAAGTGTCATCTTTTGTCGACCTGCAATCACAAACAAGAAAATATTAAATAGCACCTGTATAAAACATAACTATCATAGTGATCAAGGAATCTATGAAATAAATGATCAAATGACAGCTTATTGAAATAAACAATCGAACAACAATTTATTGAGAAAAACAAAACTTCATTGTATTAATCTTAAAATAACAGAAGAAACTTACAACCTTAGCCTTAATGTTTGAAAAGGCCTTCCCGAGGTTTGAAGCAGGAGTCTCCTCTACTTTGATAAGTCTTGCACTCTTCCTCCAGGAGCACATAGAGGTATGTGATATTTCCTCTTAGAATCTCTGCAGAAATAAGTCTAAATCTCAACAGCACTTCAACTCAATCACACATAAAGCTTGAACTCTCTTTGAGGCTACCCAATGCCTCTTTTTATAGAGCAGATGAGGAGGTTAGGGTTCCACCTTTGGAGGGATAGAATCCTCCTTCAAAGGGATAGGCTCCTCACATAAATGGATTAGTTCCTTAAGGTGAGGGATGCATGAACCTTACTAAATCGCACTCATCCCCAAAAAATCTCATCTATAACCTTCAAGTATTGACCAAAATTCAACTTTTTCACTTTAGTTTCTCGCTTTTTTGACTTTGGAGGGGGTACGCAAGAATTACAAGGGAAAACTGTATTCTGGAACACAGGTAAGCAGTGTATTACCTGCATACCCAAGCCAGGAACACAGGCAAGCTTCATGTTACCTGCGTACCCTGAGTTTCAGAGATTTTTAGGGTTTTTCCTCCAATTTTAAGGCTTGGAATGAGGAAAAAAGGTTATAAGACTTGCAGAGGAGGCATGTATGAGTGTTAATGAGCTCATACAGTCAGTAGAATGTCAAGGTGTCTTTTTTTAGTGCAACAGATTTCCCCCTAAAGTGCGAAGTCTGGAATAGATGAAGATGAAGTTTGTCATATATGAAGAGTGAAGTACTTTATCATTTCAAGGATCATCCTGTGGAAACCCTAGTCAGAACCTGTAAAAACATTCAATGCAAAATATATATATGTAATCATATCATCGTTGAGGTAGGCATTCCCATACTCAGATCAAAACTAACTAGAAAACTGATTTAAACTGTTATGATACAGGAATGATTTTCAATATATCAACAGTATAGACATGTGTAGACATAGTATGGATGCAGCCATCTGTTCATGAATAGTCCACTGTATAAATGAATAACAAAAATTCCTCACAACCTGGATGGTGGAAACTAGATCCAGGGTCTTGATTTCCGCTTCCCGAACTAGTACGATTCTATCCATGTGAATAAGTGCGTCGAAGTCGAACATGGTATAAACCACTTGATTACCAGTCAATAATTTAAACTGTTAACAAGTGTGAGAGTAACCACCAGTAATGTCAATGGCTCTCAACGTAATCAGTACAATCCATGAAATGTGAATGAATGAGCTGAAGTCAAACATGTCATGGAATCATTTGATCGAAGGTCAATGATGCAACCTGTCGTCGAAGGCGAGAAACCTTTCATTAAGGCATGCAGATTTCAAGGTACTGACAATTTCTGGATCAACTTCCTAGATAATGAGCTGTCATCGATAGAAAGTGATCCATTGTAGGAAAGCCCACAACATGAAATCATAGATCAAGTTTTGAAGAAATATATTAGCAAGGACTGACTCAGGGATGGTCAAAATGGAAGAAAAATATTTCGCAAATGAATGGTTTGTTTGAACTGTCCTCTTGAACACATAATGACACTGCAGATGTTTTGGTGATAATTGACCCAAAGCTAATACCCAAAAACTAGATGAAAACATTCAATATGGTTTGATTAATTGTTAGGTAAAGGATTTTCCCAACCCAGTTGAACAAAAGTGTCTTGTTCAAGAGTGGTTAATGGTTTTCTGGATAATCAAAATGTAACAAACAAGTTCGTTTTTCTCTCTTTTCCCCCACCATTTTTGGCAAGTACCTCTTTATTTTTGACAAGCTTGAGGAGGATAACATTTGCTTGTTTATAAGCTCATCCTTTGGATGAGTCCAACTTAGTTTAAGATTCGAACCCTAAGAAGGAGTGGTTCGTTCTTGTTTAAAATTGAACAGGTCCTTTACTGTTAAATTTTAACGAGTCCAGTATAGGAGAAACTCAGTGTTTTTCAATTTTAGGGAGTCAGAAGAAAAACTTAAGAAAACTCTGTGGGTGTAATTTTTCATAAATTTAGTCTCTCGAGCCCGAAAAAGGATAAAATAATGCGGGAGAGAACTGTATTGACCGTAATTAGTCAACGTATACCTTTTTCGTAAATAGTCCATTTCAGTGCATAAAAGGGGTAAACTTATATTGAAGGGACGATCATTCATTTACTTTAAGGAGTTTGAATAATCAAGTGCTCGGCAATATTTTCATGTTTAGAGAGTTTGAAAAGGGCTTAAAAGAGGACTCCAATGTTTCTCTTTTTCGTAAATTTTTGAAAGAGTCCGAAAAAGTGATAAAAGTATGCTCTTCGTTGAAAAAATAATTATTTTTACAGAAAATCCAATATTTTGACAAAAACTCGAAAAAATTACACATACCTATTTAATATAAGTAAAAATGTTTTCAAAAATTACATTTTTAAAGTGAAAAATAAACAAATTAAAAATTCATTTATTCGAAAAAAAACTATAAAAAGGAATTTTCTAACTTCATTTTTACTATTTGAATTCAGAGTGCAAAAGGTGAGAGCTTTTGGATAATAAAAACTTCCTGTGAAGATTCTGGAAATTCCATTTGTCGGAATCATAAACCATCAACTCAAAGTAATCTGTATAAATTTTGGACCATATAAGGGCCCAATTTGATTTCCTGATATGGCTAGTGAACTAGGACACACAGGACCAGTGTTTCTTGTTTGTCGGCCACTGGCTCGAAGTTGAACTGGAGGACATATATTTTTGACTGGTTTTTCCAAAAGGGGCGAACACTTATCTCTATTTGGGACTAGACCAGGTGGCCAGTATATTGCTAGTCTCAAAGCAGAGTTTTGCAATGGTTGAGTAGACCCCAAGGATAAACGGATAGATATCATCCATCCTGAGTTCAAATTTATTGTCTTCACTGTTACTAGACTATATAGGAGTGCAACATTACGTGTTGCTAATCTCATGCTAAGGGCATTGTGATTGTTAGATTTATGTCGACATATTTTCGTTGGTTGAAAAAACCAACTCTTTATTATTAAGGATTTTCCATATGCTAGGATGAACTATCACGGCAAAAAATATATAGCTTTTCCTCCAGGAGAGCAATGGGATGATTCAAGTAAAAATCATTTTCAACACTTTCTAAGTCCTAATTTTTTTGTATTTTAAATTTTAAATCGTCGAACACAAGATGATATATAGTTCTAAAAACACTTCTATGCTATGATATATCACTATTACTGGCTATCTGTGTACATGTTATCGGATGTTGTTTAATTTACTGCTTTGTTTACTGCAAATGTCTATTTATCATACTAGAAGCAACTACATCTGCTAATGTATTTAAATGTCTTGGAATATGTTGATATTCAATGTAATCAAATTCATGTTCCAAGAGATGACCTCTTAAGAATAACCGTATTAACACTAGATTTCTAATGGCATAAACCCTATTAAGCTGTAATACAACAAGTTCAGAATCCAACCTAATAATCAAACTCTAAATTCGAAGTGATGTGGATTCAGATAATGACTCAATCACTGCACTATTCTCTGCAATGTTATTCGTTATTTGACCGAGGCTTACCCCATGCATGGATACTAACTCTTCAGAGGGTGAATAGATAACCCAAGCTGCGGAAGAAATGTTCCGTGTACTACGACAAGCACCATTAGAAAAACCAATGTAGGTTTGAAGAGACGTCGGCATCTACAATATCAAGAGTAAAACTCAGATAAGCAGGAATAGTGATAAGAACACACTTTAAACTAGGCACGCTTTTCTAATCTAAGACACACCAACAGTAAAGAATCTAATCTAACTAAAAATCTCCACACCAAGTTTAAGCATAATATTTCTTCAAATAAAGCCCTTTTTTGGGTTTATCTAAAGAAACACCGTCAAAATCTATTAGCTCATAGGCCCCTTTTGATAGCTTTCGCTTAACAATGAAAGGACCATGCCACATAGGCACGAATTTTCCAGCTCCTAGCTTATCGTTGGCTTGATCGTACACTAAAATTAGGTCTCCTTCTGAAAAAATTACGAGGGGTAACACTTTTATCATACTGAGCTTTTATTCATTTGACATGAGCCTCATTTGCTATTGCAGCATTTCGCCGATTCTCATCTAGCTGAGCCAAGTACAAAAAATGTTTCTCCTCTTTAAACGTAGTTGGGAGTAATTCTATGGCTAATTTCAATGACAGATTTTCACATTCAATAGGCAACATAGCTTCCAAACTGTAAACCAGTTGATGTTTTTACCGAGGTCCAATATGCCCAAAGCGTTGAAAATAACATGGAATGCCAATTCAACTTATGAATACCAATAATTCGTATGATCATAGTGACTAAAAATTTATTGATAGCTTCAACCAGACCATTAGCTTGTGGGTAATATGGAGTAGAACTATCGTGGCACAGGCCAAGTTGATCTGTCAGTTCAGTCATCATGATATTCTGAAAATGAATTCCATGATCTGTAATAATCACTTGAGGAACAATGAATCTAGAAATTATATGATTGAACACGAAAGTTGCAGTAGTCTTGCCATCTACCAAAAATGTAGGCATCGCCTCGGCCCACTTAGTAAAATAATGTACCGCTAGGATAATATATGCATGACCCCCAGCCGAGTGAGGGTCACATGTAATAAAATCAATACCCCACTTTGTGAAAGGACCGACATCAATTATAGGGTGAAGAGGAGCGAGTGGTGCATGCATTTTACTATCAAAGACCTGACAATTGTGGCATTTCTAGACTGCATAGATATAACCTTTGAATAACGATGGCTAGAAATAACCAGCGCGCAATATCTTTTGGGCTGTGGCATACCCAGACATATGACCACCACATGCTCTAGAATGGCAGTCATTTAGAACCTTCTCATCTTCTTCATGAGTAATACAATGTTAGAAAATAGAATCCGCTCCATGAAGATAGAGTGTATCACCAATAATATTGTATTGTTGGGATTGGAAACATATTTTCCGTCGCTGAGATCATGAAATTTCAAGTCGAAAAGATTGGGTTTGGAGATAAAAAATAATATCCCCATACCATGGATCAATATTAATAATAAGTAACAAGGATTCGTCCGCAATGGGCTGCTCTGCCACAGTTTCAGTATCAGTAGAGGGGAAATCACACATCATTTCGACAAAAACCAAATATTTCCTTGCCTTGGATTTTTCAAATTCCATTCCTGCAGGATAACTATCCATTTGGAATACTTGCCCCCTAGCAATTTTTTGGTCAAGATGTAAATCATAGGGTTACAGTCAGAAATTATCGTGGTTTTGCATAATAAGATGTAGTGTCAAAATCATTGGACAGCTTGAACTGCTGCCAAGGCCAATTTCTCCACATGCATGTATTTGATCTCAATCAGATGCAGATTTTGACTAAGATAATAAATCACGTGTTCATTGTTGAATTCATCTTCCTGAACTAAAACCATCCCAATGGTGGAATGAGAGGCAGCGAGGTACAAAAAATAGTCCCGGTTGTAGTTGGGAGGATGCAATAATGGTGCATGGGTCAAGGTGTGTTTGAGTGCATCAAAATATCGATAAGCGATCTCATCCCAAAAGAATGGAACGTTCTATTTCAACAACTGGATAAAACCCTTTGTTAGCTTGGCATAGTTAGGAATAAATTGACGTAAAAAGTTTGCTTTCCCCTACAAACTTTGGAGTTGGCGCAGAGTCAAAGGAGGAGGTAGATTGACAATAGCTTGGACCTTCGACGGATCAACGTGAATGCCTGCTTTCAAAACAACAAATCCCAGTAAGTGACCCGATTCTACACAGAAAACACATTTGTGTGGATTCATCCAAATTTGATAATGCCTACATCTCATAAAGATAACTCGTAAATGAGTGAGATGGTCGGCCCTACGTGATGAATGAGAAGGTAAATCATCAAGATAAGGCTGCAAAATGTGCTTAATGTCATGAAATGTGTAAGAAATAGCCCTTTGAAAAGTTGGCCCAGCGTTCTTCAATCCAAAGGGTAGTTTGCAATAAGAAAATTTCCCCCATGGACAAATGAAAGTTGTTTTTTGCTGATTAGCAGAAAGTATGTTTATTTGATTGTAACTGGAAAAACCATCCATAAAGGAGAAAATTTCACTGTCGGCACAATCATCAATTATTTGATCAATATAGGGGGTTGGATAATTGTCTTTAGGACAAGCTTGATTAATACCTCTATAGTCAATACATACTCTTATCGTTCCTTGTTGTTTGTTAACAAGAACAATATTCAATACCCAATTTGTTAAAGGAATTGGATAAATGAAACCTGCACGAAGTAATTTTTGAACTTCGACTTTGATAGCGGCAACTTTTCTTAGATGTATCTAACGTAAGCGTTGTTGGACAAGTTTGGCATCCGAGTAAGTCTTGATTTCATGCACAAAAATTGACGGATCGATTCTTGGCATTTCCTCATATGACCAGGCAAAAACATCACGAAATTCTTGAAATATGGCTTTATAAGTTTGGATTTCATTATCCGTACAACAAGTGCCTATATGAATGTTTTCAATTATTCCTGGTTTAATTGAAATGTCAATTGGAATAATTCGAGAGATATTTTCCAAATTTGACTCAGAATCAGGATTGTGCAATGGATTCTGTGACTCTTTGGCATATTCAACAATAAAAATAGAAGTGAAATCATTTTAAAAATGATCCAGCTCAGGTAAAAACGAAGATTGATGATGAAGATCTTCCCATGGTAAATCGTCAATAGAAAAAAGTTCACGGATCTCCTCATCAGTGTAAAAAAGATCAGGAAATGTCGTTGTGGTTGAAGTAGATATTGAAAGTGATTCATCATGGATCCCATTCATTGGATTAATTTCGGTTGAAGAAGGATCGGAAAGTGACTGCACAGCCTGATATGCAATTTCAAAGGGACTCAAAGGCATCACACCATCAAATGAATCCAACTCAGAATCAGAAGGTATGATCCAAGGATCATCAAACATAATGGTATTCGATGAAATCATATGAATATTTTCAATAGGAGGCGATACGTTAGGAGGAGGAAAGGAAAAAGTTCCTAGTAAACCAGAATCTTTAATCAAACCCACCCCAACATCCTTATAAGGGATAACCGTTTTACCGATGTGCTGGATCGTTTCTGTAGAGGCTCGATGGGATGAGAAATAAGTTAACTGATCTATTGTAACGATATTTCCTTGATGTGGAAACTTGATAAGCCTAAAGATCGATAAAACAACAGAAATCATAGCATCAGACCAACTATGACCCAGGAGAATTTTGTAATCTAGAGGGGCATCAACCACCTCGACATCTAGATTTACGGTTTTGCCTTCGACCCCTGTAGGTAAATCTTGCAAAATATCGAAAGGTGGAACCCTCAGCCATTAAAAGCCTTTAGAATCTTCGGAGATTGATTGAGTGTAGGAGAACCAAACGATTTCCAACATTGGATCGCATAATACACGTAGAAGCCACTTCATCAATCACAGTCTGAAAGATCGGTCTATTTTTGACTAAAAATGGAATCTGGAAAGCCATTTGATGAGGTGGGCGGGGTGTACTATTCTATAAATAGAAGATTATAAGGTTCGAATCCTGAATATCGACAGCTCCTATAGTAGACAAAAGTAATTTACATTGTGCTGAGCATGATTGCAACACTTCCAATGTTGACATTGCTGAAGGGGAAATAGCTAAGTCCTCAACAATGTTGTAATTCTGAGCAGCTCTCGCATGTGGATTGAAAGCTGATTTACGAAGTACATCTTTATCAGGCGGTTCGATTACTAAGTCTGGATTGGGTTTCTCGATCTATAGCGGATCAGAAATAGGAGGAGGTGTAGTTGATGTATTTGCACTAGAAGATTCTACTTCTTTACCATCAACAAGATTCTTAATACCATAATCTTGCGATCGCATCGCAATCCTGACATGAGACATCATCATAATATGTTCTTCTGAGGCATTCAAGGTAGAACCAATAATCTTACTATCATGAGTGGGAAAAGGATCCTTCAAGATAGCAGGTTGTTGAGAATATTTAACGAATTTCGCAACCTCCGCTCGATGCGGGCATTTCTTAGTAAAATGATCCTCATTGTAAATGAAACAAGGACAGAGAGGTTTGTGTTTTTCGTCATTAGATTTAGTTTTATCTATTTTTTATTTTTAATCATTTTTGTTTTTATTCTTCCTCTTATTTTTACCGCCGGATTTAGATTTGGTCATAGATGTCTCTATGACATGAATGTCAGCAGAAATTTCAGTGGAAGATTCTCATTTCGAGGAATCAGGTAAAGTTATTATAGGAGAAGAATTCTTTGAAGATTTCTTCTTGCTTTTAGTATTGACTATACCAATCATACCATTAGCGGCATGAGAGCCTGAAGGAGCTGCATTTATTTGACCTTATTTTGGAAGATCAAGGATTTTTTCATGTAAAGTACCTAAGTACATATAGATGAGGTCAAGATACTGAGCTTGAGAAATGACTTGCTCCTCAGTAACAACTCTTGCCTTAGCTACATATTCAGTGATTTTGGGTAACAATTATTTAACAAACCACTCCGCCAAAATTTGATCTGGAATGTAAACTTTCACCAAATGCCTTCTACGTCGCCATTCATGAATATGATCAGAAATATATGTGGACGTGGATTTCTTTAGTGAAGTTAATAGTTCCGTGCCATTATCGTATCTGACAGAAAATTGAAAATGAGTCAAGAAGGCAGTTGCTAACTGACTGAAATTATTAAAATAGCCTCGTGGTAACTCAATGTACTATTCTGCGGCAAGACCAATAAGAGTTCGTTGAAAAAGACATAAACAAATTGAATCATCAATTATCGAATTAGACGCACACCAGAGGTGATAATTCATGACTTGATTTGATGGATCCTCTCCTGACTTATCCTTGAATTTAGGTATATCACTGGGAAACTTATGCAGCATTGGTGGCCAGTACGGATAATAGAAAATTGGATCATTCGTAAGGCGTGTCAAATCAGGTAAATACAAAGTTGCAATAAATTGTAACTGATGGTTAGGGTCATGAAAACCTTGAGTAGCCAAAGCAGTTCCGGGAGGAGTATACCCAGGATAACTGGGAATCGGATTTGCATTAGGAATTGTGTAACCTCCCGGCAAACCAGGATTAACTGGACCAAACTAGGGTTGTTGAGGCTGTTGATAAGTATATCCAGGGTACGGTTGATACTGATAAGCTGGATTTTGTGAAATGGGACCGAATTGAGGTTGTCCCTGGTACGGTTGATACGTGAATTGTGGTTGACTTGTGACAACCATACTTGTACCAGCTTGTCTTGCAGGTATCTGGACCAAAGTCTGAACTGTAGGTTCTAACTGGGGTAGAGAGACTTGAGGGATTTGCACGAATGCAGGGATAGAAGAACTCAGAGCTACAGATACTATAGAAAAAGGTGTTATAGGTTGAACAGATGTCATAGCAGTTGCAGTAGTTGCAGCAGTTTGAGGCGGAGTCTGAGGTGTACTAGGCCCAGACTGTTGAACACAACTAGAGGTAGGGGTTTGAATAGTAGGCTGGATAGGTTGCTGGGTTGGACCAGAAACCAAAGGTTATCCAGGTTGAAAAGACAACTACACTTTAAGTTGCATAGGCTGTTGAAATTGGGATGGATCCCACACCATGTTTGTTCTGAGGTATTGTCCCGTAGAAGTTTGAACGTAAGGACCATAGCATCGTTGAACATAGGGTTGATAAGTAAGTGGTAAATTTCCGGCTCCTTGCACAGATGATTGACCAGAAGGTAGTTGGAAACCTTGAATTGGGTACTAACCTTGAGGTTGATAACCCTGAGGCATGTACTGAAGCTGGGGTTGATAAGGACCTTCAGGAAAATATTGATTTTGGGGTTGACCTTGGGGTATGTACTGTCCTGAAGGTTGATAACCTTGAGGTATTTACTGTCCTTGAGGTTGTTCTCCAAAATAATATGATGCCACAGTTTGTCGTGGGAAAAAGTTACCTTGAGGTTACCCCCCAGGTGGTAATTAACTGCCTGAAGGTTGCCCCCCAGGTAGTAATTGACTACCCTGAGGTTGTCCCCCAAGCGGTAACTGACTTCCTTGAAATTTTCCTCCGGGCGGTAACTGACTGCCTTGAGGTTGAGGATTCGGAATATTACCAGACATCATAAATATTTTCTCTGCATTCGACGTTTCAATTTTAATTCCATTAAGAACAAATGATAATACTTGTTCAATCAGTCAAGGAGCTGCTCCAGAGAAAGTTCCAGATAGAGCCTGATATCCCGAAGGAATAGAAGGACCACCGTGTAAAAAATCTTTCGATGTCTGGGAAAGCATAGATGACTCTCCTGCCATAATGGATGAAGGATAGTAACCTCTGGGCATAGGATGAAATGGAATTCGAGGTGGAGAAAAAGCAAGACCTGGGGTTCTCTAATTTTTTTTTCAAATATAGATACCAAGTGTCAGTTCGAATATGGCTATAGAAAATGGATTCACGCTCCTTAAGATTTAAATACTGAGGGGATTCAGGAAGAGATAACTCTTCGTCTGGAATAGTAAGCTCTTCAATAGAAATGAGGCCAGATGGAAGATCTTCAGTAACAATATTTCTTATCCTAGGTGAACCAAGATTGCTAGAAGTTGCTGTAATAAATCCTAAGGATGTTTCCAAAACAAAATGTTTAGTTTCAAGTTCAAAAATTTCAGGTTCGTCAGTTAGCTCACTGGAAGGAGAAATATTACCAGTAACTTCCGAAACTGAAATTGGTTCTTGAATGTGTTCTTTCGTGGGTATTTGATGATCAGGATGAACAACTATAGATGAAGTTCCAATTTCTGTTGATCTAATTCTACTGCTACTAGATGATACTAGAGCACGCAACCCTTCAAGTTGACTTGGTGTATATTCAGGGGGCTTCCCTTGAAGTCTCCAGGATTCTCTCTGTAATTCTGCCATGATTAAATATTAACCAATCACACGCAAACAAAGAAAATCTCAATAAAAACACCTAAAGTCTCTAAAGAAACAAATAGCTGAATCACACGCCTAAAAATCTAAGACTTCAAACCACACACAAACAATAACTTCCCGTACTAAAACCACTAGTTGGTGATGAAATCCAACTTAGTAGAAGTTTAATACAGAAAGGGTGGTTGGAAAAGTTACCTAGACAACCTACTTAATGAAACAGACTAGCACAAGTTGCTTCACAAAACCATCTCGAGTGAAGAGAACCCCCCAGAGAGTCCAAGTGAGTCTATTCGACGTCTGCTCCAGGTACGGTGAGATCTTTCCTTCACCGTCACCTTAGGAAATAATCTTAAGCTTATGGACACCAAGGTTCCCAACAGTAACAAATAAAACTAGGGGAACAGTCTACGATCCGATCTCACGCGCAAGGGCAGAGTAACAAATCTCAATCCCCTTGAAGGCTCCTTAACATGGTCAATCCTAGGTTTACCAACAAGTGACCCCAGGCTCCTCGACAATAGTTAATCCAAGGTTTACATTTTGTAATGCATGCAAAATATTCTATCTTTCCCAGTGAAACAAAATTTAGTGTCTGAAAGGTTCAAACATGATCTCGTGATTAACTTCTTTAAGAGAAGCTTCCCAGATTGTACCAATTACAATTGGATTTATTTCCTACCACAAGATTTATCTAATTGTTTGTTTTTACTATCTTGGAGAGTTAATTACTCCTTACTCCAAGATACTAGCCTAAGCTATATTGGTGATAAGAGCCCTAGAAATAAAAATATTACTAGTTCAATTTTAATTAAGCATTTTTTTTATGGGTTGTTCTTTAATTCAATAGGTATGGAAATGAAACTTTTATGGTGTGAAGACTCGACTTCCAAAAAAACTAAAATGCACCTAAAAATGATAATCAATTTTTTTTTTCTTTCAATGAAATTCTAGCTAAATAAGGAGTTCGAGAATGCAATTATTTTAAGAGACAATTCTTTCTTTAAACATGAAAAATAAATGGAAGAAAATATTTTTGTTTTTTTAATAAGAACTCAAAACAAGTCAAACAATCAATGCTCACAATAAATCCCTTTTCTTTCAAAACTCGAAACTCCAAAACCAATTTTCCTTCAAAAGAGATCTACAAGTTCTTAAAAGCACTCAAAACTATGAAAACTAATTTTGAGATCTACAAACTTTAAAAAATCTAATTGAATAAAAGCTTTAAATTTTTTTTTTTTAGAATTTTTTTCTTAGTTGTTCAGTAAACTAAGGATTCATCTACCCAAAATAGCAAATAAATCAAAAAACATCTAGATATTTTTTATTCAAGAAAAAGAAAATCATTGTGCAAAGATTGTGCAAGTGTCTGGGTTTGAATGAATACTTCACTCTGAAATATGTCTGAATGGAAAGGGTAACAGTTTGATGATAGATCCGAATCTATGATGCACCTATGAAGAAAATTATGAAGAAGGGAATCTAGATCTGAAATGTATTTGTATCTTCTAGATCTATTTATGGAATGCTTAGATCTGAGATGAGGCGAACATCTGTCTGAAGTAAAGGGTAAAATCTGAACTGAATATCTGATCTGAAGAAATAAGCTGCTCTATAATGTTTGAAGATATATATGCAAGTTTATAACAGTGGAAGCGTGTATATACGTGGGTTGGATAAAGAGAAAGCACGTATGGGTTGTGAAATCAGTTCTGAAGTATGTGCAGAGGTATACGCGGGTTTATATGAATGAAGGCGCGTATATACGCCGGATCAGTGAAAGGAAAGCGCGTATGAAAACTAAGGTTTGCTGAAGTATGAAGTATGAAATGTCTGATATGTTCTGCTGTGTTACTACTATCTGTTAATGATGTATTCTATAGATCTGGGTTGTCTGAATTGATAAGTATCAGTTTGATGTATGATTGAGCTTAAATGTGTGGAGTGGGTCCAGTCTGAAAATATGATGAAAAGTGGCCTGCAAGTTGTCCTCTAAATAAAGCTTTTGGATCCAGTGTGAAAATTGATGAAACGCAGTCCATGGTGGTGCTGAGGGTTGTAGCCTTTAGTCAGGGGGTCGTAGCTCCCTTCCAAGTGAGGCTGGTAAACGAGAGCAAGGGATCGTAGCTCCCTTCTAGGAGAGGCTAGTAAACGAGAGTAGGGGGTCGTAGCTCCCTTCCAGGAGAGGCTGGTAAACGAGAGTAGGGGGTCATAGCTCCCTTCCAGGAGAGGCTGGTAAATGAGCGCATGTGGGTGCCTGCATGCTTCTATAAGTGTGCGCCAGCACATAGTTGTATGATGTTTTCTTTATAATAAAATATTGAGACAATGGCAGCGGTGGTTTTCTCCCGTCTTGGGTTTCCATCTAAAATCCTGGTGTTCATGTGTGATGCTTATGTGTGATGGTTTATTCTGTTACTACTACACATGCTTACTGTTATATAATCATCAGAAGAATGAATGTTGCATAGAACTAAGTAAATAATTAATGGCATAATAAGATCTCTGTGTATACGCAAGTTTTATGAAGTATATCCGCGTGTATACGTGATTCTGGTTCAGCAAAGTAGCGTATGGGTTTTGAAGTAAGAAAAAGTAAAAATATTTGAGTATGATCTAAATACTGATTCACCCCCCCCCCTCTCAGTATTTTTCCCAACAATTGGAATCAGAGCAGGTCCTTCTACAGAAGCTTGATCGCTTGAAGGAGATCCGTTGCCATGGGAAGTCATGAAGGGATCATTTCTATATGGCCACCTCTATTCAATGGAAATAATCTGTTATTCTGGAAGATACGAAAAAAATCATATCTGCAAAGTCTTGGTGCAGAAGTATGGGCAATCGTGGAAGAGGTTATCAGTATCTAACAAGTATTCCTACTGATGCAGCAGAAAGGAAGAAATATGAAGTCAATGCCAAAGCAGTCAATGTTTTGTTAGGAAGCATGTCTGAACCAGAATTTTCTAAAGTGATGCAGCTAAATTCAGCAAAAGAAATATGGGACAAAATCATTCTGAGCTATGAAGGAGATACAAAGGTAAAAAGTGCAAAACTCCAAACTCTTCGAATTGAATATGAAAATTTAAGGATGCATAGTGATGAGAGTATTGCCAGTTTCTTTTTATGTCTAGATGATATTGTAAATCGTATGAGAAGTTTGGGTGAAACCATAACCGATACTACTCTGGTTGAAAAAGTCTTAAGATCTCTGGCTTCAAAATTTGAGTCAAAAGTATCAGCTATTGAAGAAAGGCAAGATCTGCAAACTCTTACTATTGTTCAACTACATGGTATTCTGACTGCTTATGAAATGAGACAAGGAGGTCCCTCTTAAATCAAAGAAGTTGTTTTTAAGGTATGTGCAAAAGGAAAAGAAAAGGCAGATGTCAAGGAATCAAATTATATATCAGAAGAAGAAGAAGCAAATTTTGTGAGAAAACTCCAACTAGGAACTGGAAGATTCAAAGGTAAGCTTCCCTTCAAGTGTTTTTCTTGTGGAAAAGTTGGTCATTATGCTGCTAAATTTCCTTATGACGATAATCATGGTAAAGGGAAAAAATTTGAAAAGAGAAAGAGGTATTATACAAATGAAGTATCTGATGAGGAAGAAGAAGATTCTGATCAAGATATACAAGTGCTTATGGCAAAGAAGCAAAAGAAGAAGGCTACTCAAAAGAAGACATCTTAGAAGACATGTGCGGTAGAAAATGAAGAAGATAAAACAGGTACTGATTGTTGTTCTTGTGATTCACTTTCTTGTGCAAGCAATGGTGAAGATAGTGAACGTAACAGTATAAGTCTAGAAGAAAAACTCAATATCAATGATGAAAGCAATGATTGAAATCAATTTCATAAGAGAGAATCTTTCTACAAAGATATGATCTCTAGAATGAATGAACAGAAAGAAATATTGAATGGACAGATAGACAAGTATCAAAAGTTGTATGTTTTTGCAACCAATCGAAGTGAAAGACTTTAAGCAGAAATCATCTCTCTCAAAGAAGATCTGGAAAAATCAAATAAGAAGAATGAAGAACCTCTATCAGTTGAAAAGGAAGGACTTGAAGCAGAAATCATCTCTCTCAAAGAAGATCTGGAAAAATCAAATAAGAAGAATGAAGAGCTGCTACAAACATGTGAAGAACAAGAAAATTGGTTGAAGGAAGAAATGTTAAAATTGAGTGATCAAGTAGAAGAAGGAAAAAGGGTTGAAGAAAGCATGAAGAAGCAATGCCAAAAATTGGAGGTTGAGGTAAACATTCTTAAAGGTAAATTAGAAGAAAAGGATAAAATTTTGAGGTTTCAAGATAGTACTAAGATTCTGGACAATATTCTTAGTAATCAAAGATCTCCAGCTATTAAACTTGGTCTTGGTTTTCATGAAACGGTCAAAGGAGAATCTAGTTTACAAGGAAGTGCTAAGAATTCAAAGGATGACAAAGCAAAACCAGAAGTGGTGAAAGAGACAAAAGGTCAACCAAAAAACATGAACACTCAAAGGAAATCATTCACTAATATTGAATGCTTTAAATGTCATAATTATGGACATGTTGCAGCAAATTGCAGAAGCAGATCATTTCATTCACAATCAAACAGATTCTATTCAGAAAGGTACTCTGGTTTCTTCAAGGGATATTGTTTTTCATGCAACAAGTATGGTCATAAAGCAGCTGATTGCAATAGAAGGAAGAATAGAGAAACACACTATGATCCTTATGCTTACTTATCTGGTCATATAAGATGTTATGCTTGTAACAAGTATGGGCATGTGGAAAAAGAATGCAGGATGAACAGATCTGAGAATTTGAACAATTTTCAGCACACAATAAGAAACTTCAAGCAAAGCTGGAAAAGGAAGGAAGATTGGTTAGAAATGTAGGGAATATTGACCCTACTGCAGTCATCCGATTCTGAAGCTTACTTCTCTTAATGACTGCAGGAGTGATGTGAGATACATTATAGGGATTAGTAATGTGTCATCACAGGGGGAGCAATGTATGATGATTCTCATGGTTAGTTTGGTTATTCTGGTTATGCTTATTTCTGACAAAGAATCTGATGTAAAGAAGACAGGTACAGGTGGTACAACTTCAGGGGGAGATGAAGGAATGTGAAATTTTCAATGTGTCACTTTCCATACGCGGGTTCAGTGAACTAAATCCGCGTATACACGTGAGTTACAGTGGAGACAGTCGCGTATGCACTAATGATAAGAAAATTTGTATGACAACTGAAGATCAGGAGCACAGGTTCAGGGGGAGCATCAGTCTGACTATTAATGATTGTATTATTGGCACTGTATCTGTTTATTTCTCAGTTCTAAATGATGATGACACGTTACATGGTTTCTTGTGATTATGGATGAGCCCTGTTTACTTTTTGCTGAAGAGTATTCTTTTCTTTCACACATGGATGAGATGGAAGTCTTATGATTTAGAGATAAGGACAGATCATGCAGATATTGTTGCTGATAACTTGCTGTTGAAAGTATTCAGGTTGCACAAACTAAGGAGGAGCCATGGTCATATGGAAAGGATGCTTGGATGCACATTTTTCAGGGGGAGCATTAGCCTTGCTGAGTATAATGCATTGTTGGCATTATGATGATTCTAAAATATGATCTCTCTTGAGGTCCTTCTGGTATTGGTCATGAAAAGTCATATTTGTAATTTGATGAAAAGGTCATGTTGAGACCTATGATGTAAAAAAAAAGAAAAACAAAATTGTAATATTCAGTCATGTAAGGACTTGATCAAATGTGTAAACCCACTTGGTTGGGTAGTTGAGTCAAATTGTGTAAACCCACTTGGGTGGGTATTTGAGTCTCATATGTAAATCCACTTGGTTGGATCTTTGATGTAAGTATGAGTCCTTGGTGATAGGAAGGTCATAGAGTCATGTAATTCATTGAAAAATATGTTTGAACATTTAGCATGAACTCAGGGGGAGCATGGTAACTTCAGTGCACTTCAGATCTACATGAGGAGAAAAACCTTGTGTTGGTATTGATCCACCCTTTGCCCTTGATGTCAAAGGGGGAGAGTGACATGGTGTTTGAATAGGGGGAGACTATCATTATGCTTAATGTATCTATCTGTTGTGATCAAACACCATCGTGGTTTCCATCAAGTCCAAAGGGGGAGATTGTTGGCAATATGATGCAGAGTGTTGTCCTTGATGGCAACCCACTTGATAAAGATGATGGAAACCTACTCGATGAAAGTTGTACTTGATGGAAACTGACTTGATATACTAATTAATGATGTAAATCTGATGTGTCTATAGAGCAGCTCAGATGGAATGATGAAAGAAATTCCAGTATGTGCTAGACCAGTGATGAAAAGTGTGTGTCTCAAGGCATACGCGGGTTTGTCTAGTAGAAGTAGCGTATGCACATGGAAAAGTACGTGCCAAGTTGCGTATGCTCAATTGCGCTCTAAAAGTGTAAAACCATGGGTTACTACCATGGTATTGACCCATTGTATTGAGCGCTGGGTTGTCTATTTGACCCCGTCCAGGAATACCATCGGAAGAGGTGTGGTTTTGGCACATGGTATTGATAAAGGGTAAACCTATATAAGGAGAAGAAAATCATTGTGCAAAGGGTGTGCAAGTGTCTGGGTTTGAATGAATACTTCACTCTGAAATATGTCTGAATGGAAAGGGTAACAGTTCGATGATAGATCTGAATCTGTGATGCACCTATGAAGAAAATGATGAAGAAGGGAATCTAGATCTGAAATGTATTTGTATCTTCTAGATCTGTTTATGGAATGCTTAGATCTGAGATGAGGTTAACATCTGTCTGAAGTAAAGGGTAAAATCTGAACTGAATATCTGATTTGAAGAAATAAGCTGCTCTATAATGTTTGAAGATCTATACACAAGTTTATAACTGTGGAAGTGCGTATATACGCGGGTTGGATAAAGCAAAAGCGCATATGGGTTGTGAAATCAGTTTTGAAGTATGTGCAGAGGTATACGCGGGTTTATATGAATGAAGGCGCGTATATACGCCGGATCAGTGAAAGGAAAGTGCACATGAAAACTAAGGTTTGCTGAAGTATGAAGTATGAAATGTCTGATCTATTCTGCTGTGTTACTACTATCTGTTAATGATGTATTCTACAGATCTGGGTTGTCTGAATTGATAAGTATCAGTTTGATGTATGATTGAGCTTAAATGTGTGGAGTGGGTCCAGTCTGAAAATATGATGAAAAGTGGCCTGCAAGTTGTCCTCTAAAGAAATCTTTTGGATCCAGTGTGAAAATTGATGAAACGTGGTCCATGGTGGTGCTAAGGGTTGTAGCCTTCAGTCAGGGGGTCGTAGCTCCCTTCCAGGTGAGGCTGGTAAACGAGAGCAGGGGGTCATAGCTCCCTTCCAGGAGAGGCTGGTAAACGAGAGTAGGGGGTCGTAGCTCCCTTCCAGGAGAGGCTGGTAAACGAGAGAAGGGGGTCATAGCTCCCTTCCAGGAGAGGCTGGTAAACGAGCGTAGGTGGGTGCCTTCATGCTGGTATAAGTCTGCGCCATCACATAGTTGTAATATTTATAATAAAATATTGAGACAACGGCAGCGGTGGTTTTCTCCCGTCTTGGGTTTCCACCTAAAATCCTGGTGTTCATGTGTGATGCTTATGTGTGATGGTTTATTATGTTACTACTGCACATGCTTACTGTTATCTAATCATCAGAAGAATGAATGTTGCATATAACTAAGTAAAGAATTAATGGCATAATAAGATCTCTATGTATACGCGAGTTTTATGAAGTATATCCGTATGTATACGCGATTCTGGTTCAGCAAAGTAGCGTATGGGTTTTGAAGTAAGAAAAAGTAAAAAGATTTGAGTATGACCTAAATACTGATTCATCCCACCCCCCCCTCTCAGTATTTTTCCCAACAAGATTCCTGCTTCGGACCCCGGGAAGGCCTATTCAAACATCAAGGCTAAGGTTTTAAGGTTCTTCTATTATTTTAAGATTAATGCAATCAAGTTTTTTTTTCCTCAATAAATTTTCATTCGATTGTTTATTTCAATAAGTTATCATTTGATCGTTTATTTCATAGATTCCTTGATCACTATGATAGGTATGTTTTATAATTATTTGTTATGTAGGTGATATTTAATATTTGATTGTTTGTGATTGCAGATTGATGAAAATCGACATTTTTTTGTGACAAAAGACAACACTCCGTTGTGACAAAATACGACACTTTGTTGCAACGAAAGACGACACTTTGTTGCGAAGAAAGAACTCTTGTTGCGACGGAAGGATTATTGTTGCGATGAAAGAATTATTTTTGCGATGAAAGAAATATTGTTGTCATGCAAGGATTATTGATGTGACTAAAGCACTACAACTGCAAATAAGCATTTGGATCTAAGGTAGGATCGACACCTTCATAACATTTATTTGTAAAACGAATATATTTAGAGAAAGAGAAACTTAGTTGTTCGTTTGTTGCTAGATTGTCTTCTGACACTAGGGAGATCAATCTTGTCCGCAAGATTGATTTATCCAGCCAAAACATCATGATCATGCTCAAAATCAGCCATATCCTAATCGTCATCATCAGGTACCACACCTGGATCATGTGGTGGAAGTGGCATCTCCTCGTCATCAAAAGATCCAATGTCTGAAGTATATATACAAGTACACAAAAATAATTAGACAATTTCATTACACAATTTAATAAAAACAAGAAAATTAAGAACATGTTAGAATAAATATAAATAAAACAGTAGTATCACCTCTATCATCTAGCGGCTGATCAGCTGTGAAGAGGATTTTGGGACACCCTTGCCAATCTAAGCCATCATAAGGACATGGAACCAAAATGAAGGGATGCATTCCATCAACACTGGTTATTAAGTCCAGTGAATCATGTGATATCCTGGCTGGAAACAAAGTGTCTCCCCTCTTGGGCATTATCTTCACCCACATGTGCATCTGGGCCTCAAACATCGGCCACCGAGGCTTTCGATCAAAACTAGGTCTCATCTCTGGAAACCTCTCAAAAAATAAAAAAAATGACTCTGAAGCAAAAGGGAATTTGACCCTCCCTTGTGCATGAGCACGACATCTATCTAAGGCCATACAAAACTGCCGCAAAAAAATGGCAGACCACCTGAAAAGTCATGGCTATTGTACTAAAGAATCAACATAATATAAAAGCAAGCAACTAATGCATTGCCCATCATTGGTGTTGTGTGAAATGGTCGAAATGATAAGCGAGAGGAACTTCATGTCCTGTCTACCAAAAGCACCTATATGTAACTGACCTCCAGGAACCTGAAACTCTGAAGGAGACAGTACATGTGCTCTAATGTATCTCTGGAAGTAAACTAACTAACTTCCTGCTACACAACCAACTGGCACATCTGGGAATGAGGAAAAATTTACCCCTCTCCTCGATAGTACTATAATAAAATAAATATCCTCCTCAGTGGGTGTGTACCACTAGTCAAGACCAACCTGGAAAGCCTGTCGGTGGGAATTCCACCTGCTGATAAGATATCTCAAAACACACTATGCACCTTTAGGGAAGTAGCCTCCTAATAGAACTTGAGGAGGCCTACCTACCTAAGGATATTTTGGGTATCTACAGTAATAGGGTGAGGGTATACATCTCTCTCCCTATCTCGAGCCTCCCATTGGAAAATCATGTCATACTGTTCAGCCTGTTGTTTCTATTGTTCCTGCTATTCTCTCTGAATCATTGCCATATTAATTTTTTTTTATAATTAAAACGGACATGTATTTAGGAATATACATATATTTTTTTTTTTGAAAAAAAAAAAACAGACAAGTCGGTGCACCATAAAAACAGTCACGCACCGGTCATAGTGCATCTTAAGAATGTAGACCATTGGTCCCGGTGCCCCTAATGAAATACAACACATCGGCCTCGGTGAAATTGTCTATTTTTCAAGCACTGTTAACTTCATCAAAGTTCAGAAGAGTGGTGCACTGACCAAAATATACACCCTGGCGCATATAGTAGTGCCAACGCACCAACTTCATGAAAATTACATAGCTGACGGTGCGGTCTTTGACCCAACCACATCGTTGACCCTCTTGGAATCTAGAATGTGGTGCGCTGACATACACCAGGGCAGATAATTCCGTCAACGCACCACACTGATTCCCATGGTCAACGGTGCACCTGGATAAATGATTGAACCGCGTTTTATTTTAATTTTTTATTTTAAAATTATTTGGGGTGCCTTTCGGTACTACCCCGGAAATGGTTCAGATACCATTAGCACCAGTGGTGGTGTGGCCTGTAAATTTTACAGGTAGCACCGCTATCCGGTGCGAGCCGAATAGCTTCGGTGCATCGTGCAACAATTTTTTTTTTTAATGGTTATTTTTAAGGATATTTCAATTTCTAATCCACTAAAAGACTTAATTATTGAAAAAATATAAAAATACCTATACATTTCGCTATTAAGGAGGCATATTGGTTGTAAAATTTGCAAAAGAAAATTTTCGCACCATTTTTCAAAATGAAAGCTGGAGATTGGTGGCCAATCCAGAGCAGCAATGCGTGCAATGGGTGAAATGACAACATCGATGTCAAGGTGGCTCAAACAAGGGGAAATGGCACTGGTGTTTGAGAGCTCTAGAGCACTGAGAAAAGTGAAAAATGAAGTTTTTTGGCTGCAATTTTTTTTTTATTTAACACTCTTCTAGAGCACGGGGTTTTATAGGCGCACTGGTATGCTTACCTACAACCACACGAGGTTGTGTCAAATTTGGTGCATTGTTTATAATGCACCGGGGTAGTTCCCTAACACCGCACTGAGATGTTTCAGTTTCGGCACAAAATTTTGATGATGCATCGGGGTGGAATACTCGTAATGCACCAGTGCGGAATAGTTGTAAAGCACCGGTTTTTTGGCCTTAAATTTTTTTTTTTATGTAATGTTATTCTAGTGTGTGTAGTTTATCGGGACATCAGTGCTCTTGGATAAGAATGCACCAGTGTGTTTCTGTTTTTGCGTGGTGTTTTATGATGCATCGGCGTGGAAGAGTGGTGAAGAACTGGTGTGTTACAGTAATAGGAGGCCCCAGATGTGTGTGTACATCGCGCAAGCTGTCTGGTGTGCCAATGTATCGTGCACACTGGTGTGTTCTATGGTAGGGTACGCACCGGTAATTGAGAGCTTAGAAGCACTGGAAAACTGAAAAATCTAGGTTATTTTGCAGTAATTTTTTTGTTAATTTAACCCTTTACCGGTGTGCGTTTTTTATAGGTGCACCGGTTTTGTTTCGTACAAATGCACCGGTCAGTTTGTGTTTTGGTGTGATGTATTATGATGTACTGATGCAGTTTCTTTCTACTGCACTGGGTGGTTTTGGTTTTGGCGCGATGTTTTATAATGCACCAATGCGGAATATCTGTGATGCACCGGTGCTATAGAATAAGAAGATGCACTAGGCGAGTGTATACAGAGTGCACGGTGTCCAGTGTGCCAATGTTTTGGTCCACACCGGTTCTTTCTCAGTTCGAGAGCACCAGGGCGATGTTTAATGATAAGCGCACTGAGAGGCAACCATCCACAAAACCCTCCGCACGCTAAACTCCTCTAGAAACCTCTTCTAGAAACAAATGTATGGGGTATTTTTCTGTGGGGTCCCTCAAAAACATCAGCTAGAGGGTATTTTCCTTGTAGTGAAAAATTGATGCATTCTTCCTACTACATCCCGTGGTAGAGAAAGAGGTTGTAGAAATTGCAGCACTGCACAGTGACGGTGAGGCCAATATTTGGTGGTTCAACCTTTTGAGTCATGCAAGAGTACATATTTTTTCTGAGTTTACTCAAAGGTTGATTATAATCTTTGGCAAAGAGAAATTAGAGGAGGAGAAGCCCTCACCACCATTGGAGGAGACTTGTACCAGCGTTGTCAAAACCTTGGGAGAGCAACCTTCCACATCATCAGTTGGGTGAGCCAACACATTAGAGGAAGAAACTCTTGAAGCCATACAAGATTCTTCCAAATTTCACCAAGGTATGCTTAATTTCTCAACTCCTATTGTTTCAGAAAATTCTATGGAGGGTTGTATACCATTGCATGTTGCTTATTTAGATCAAAATGATTTCACTGTGTTGTGCCACCTTTACTTATTCAAGGAATGGAGGAACCATCATCCTCATATACCATTGATGAGTTGTATGCCACACTTGAGGTTGGGGCTTGAAAACTTGGAGGAGAGGATGAATCTTGTTCCAAAAAAACTTACACAAAACCATATGTTCATCCTTGAGTTGGAGCATGAGACATCAAGTACATCATTCGAAAGATTAACAATGTTGTTATTTACCAGCAATGATGAGCTAGGGACCCAACATTGTTGGGATACTCAGATGACCTTCCCACATACATAACAAAAGGGGAGCAGATAGATGATGGAGGAAATGTTAGGATGGATAACATCTCTCATGTTTGTGTTGGATACTTCTTAATCCCTACACATCATGATGGGAGGTTTTTTCATACCACCTGTTTGGATCCTTATGGGATCAAGTTGGTCATTGAGGAGATTGAATTTCAATATCCCATGAAATGAAAAGAAAAAAATCTGATTTGGGAGGATGGTAATCTTCATTTGAAGGGTAACAAGATTGAGCATGATGGGAGGCATCCACATTTGGATGAATGGGTGTGGATGGAGAGAAAGAATCTAGTTCTACTTGCAAATATATGACATGGGCAGCAGGAGGCTTGGTTGCGTTGGCTACTCTTGAAGGAGTTTGGCTATCATGGAACATATCCTTTTCCCAAGGGTATATGGGTGGAAGAAACTTGGCAAGATACTTGCATCATTGGGCAGCAAGGAGTGTGGATGCATTATGATGATATGATCATTATGTCTTCACCACATGATTTTTATGATGGAGGTATGAGGAGGCAACAAAAATTTTTGTTTCTTTGGGGGACCTTGGGAGAGCAAGGGTAGATTTTATCTCACTTTTTTCATGATGTTGCAGGAGTAGGATATGGCACTATCATGGTGCAAGGGGCTACTCCTTAGCATTAGATGTTCAGGAGGTGCTTACAATTTGGAAGGAACATCCTATACATGGTAGCATTATGGGAGATGTCTTTGACAATGGTCATGTAAAAGAATGGAGTTATGGGATGGCAGGAGCCTTTTGCATAGGCCAACAACGCTATCACTTTGGATTTGGGATTTATTGATGGATTGTTCCCAGGATCACTTCACATATGATGCACTTGGTGGACAAGGAGGAGATGAGAGTGATGGAATAGTGGATGGAGACATCTATTACCAAGGTGTTATCTTCTTAACTTGGGTTTCCAAGCATAAAAAGGAGGACCTTCATGCAGAACACATGGTACATTCCTCTTCATAGGAGTATGCCCTACCACTATGGAGAAATTATTCATGGATCCATATATCATCTTACTTCCAACACATGGTAATAATTATACTTTTACATACATGGATTTTCTAACACAATATTTGTATGTTCATACCATTTCTATTTAGTGCATTGCTCCATAAGAAGGCAAGCTTCTCCTTGGTCTCCATGGTAATCTTTTGGCCAACTATTATAATGGAGACAACCATTTCTTATGTAGCCTTAGGAAAATGTTTCATTATTATTTTATGTATGCTCAATTGTTTCACCAAGCCATTTACTATTCACTAGTAGAGGTGTTGACATATACAACTAGTTATTTTTCGAGAAACATCTTGCCTTGTCATTTTATGAAGTTGCAATTAGAAAAAATATGCTGTAACCACTTGGGAGACTGTTGGCACTTTCCATCAATATATGGAACCTTCAGTAATATTCTCATTTGGATGCCATATGATGATCATGTCTTATTCATCATATATGAGATAGTTTGGGCCAACTTGATTCACAGCGTTGGAGGAGAGATCTTTGAAGATCTAGTCTTCATCTTTCCTCTTAAGGGCAACATTATTGCAACCCAGGATCATAAAACACTCTACACTTATCATAAGTGGAGAGGAGGACAACGTGGGGTAGGCTATTTTGTCTACCATGTTCAAATTTTTAGCCCACCTACATTGTCGGAGCTCAAGGTGGTGGATGATTTGCATGAGTTACCATTTTGGAGGGTGACTCACTTTGTATGGTTGACAGCTTGGGGATGGGAGATTCATGTGGGGATGATAGATCCCAATGTATATCATACCTCATGCCTCAAGAAGGCCTTTATATAGCCCATTTTTGTCTCCATGGATGTTTTAGATGATGATAGCTATTTTGGATACACACCAAAAGCTAGCTTACATACTTGGGAGGAACAACTTGGAGATACCTTGATGATAAAACATCTTGATACTTGGAGGATTTTATCCTATGAGGATGCTACAGGGGAAGAAGAAGAGGCTTCTCAATTCTATCCTTGTAGTTTCTTGAGGACAAGAAACATTTGGGAGGGGAGGATTGTAATATTCCAAAATTAGCTTGCAACTAATTGGAATATTAATTTTTTCTCATGTCACTTATGAGATCAATAAATGGGTAAGGAGGCCCATAAACTGCATAAAAATGAATAAAATACCTCATAGTGTGAAAAGGGATATTTAGAAGAGCTATATTTCACACCGTCAAGTGTGAAACAGGACATTTTCATGTGGACAAGGTCCAGTTTGACTATGTCCACAACGTTGGGATAGGAGGTGGAGCACACTTTGAGAGACAGTGCAGTATGAATGGGAGGAAGATTCCTTGGTGGACGAAACCCTAATGAGTGGGAACCATGGTCAGAGGGCTTCCTTTTTTTTAAAAGGAGGGCAAGGTAGCCATTGTTATTCATGATATGGATTATTGATTTCTTGGTCTGCTTAGACTTTGTGCATTCTCTTGTTGTTTAGCAGAGTTGTTGTGCTGCTTAGCACAAGGAATTCATGTTTAGGAATTCCTTCTCCTTTCAAGAGAGCCCTCTTGAAGGAAATTTCTCTTCATTTCTCCACATTTAGGCTTCAGGCCAAGCAGCCTCATTCAGCTATAGTGCAATTTATGTTTAGAGCTGGGTTGTGTTGCGGGGTGTTGCAGTCGAGGTTACTCAACACAAATTTTGGAGCTTATTTTTTAGAGGAGGCAGCCTTATTTCCTTTGGAGGATCAGTGAGGAAGCATCTAGGATTTCACCATATTTGGCATCAGGCTAACCGTTTCCCATCATCAACAACGCAATCCCTCTCCTTGACTACATTATTTTCAGTGAGCATCTGTAGTGAGGGTTGCAGAGATTATTTGGAGGGTGATATCTTTAGTGTCAGGATCAGCCTTTCACTTGGAAGATCCATTGGAGGAGGTTTTTTCAGCTTGTGCATCATCTACAACCATCTCCATCCAGTTCTTGAGTTGCAACTACTACTCAGTCTTGAGACTGCAACTCCGGCATTTTTCCACTTTTGTGTATTTCAGCCAATCCTTACAGGATTGTCTTGAAATAGTGTTTGGGAGCTTAGATCTTCAATCCCAATGTTGTATGAGCCATCTATATGCAGATGTATGTCATTTCAAATTCCCATGTAGTAGTTTACCATCTATGATTGCGCAGTACATGTTCATGAGCACTCTGCATTAGAGAAACATTCCACTTTTTGCATATGTATTCATGGGAGGCTTGTTTGCCTTGATCATTTGAGTTGTATTGTACATGTTTGCTACTAATTTACATAATAAAATGGCTCCATGGTTTCCATAAATTTTGGTATAATATTATTCACTTCTATTTCGAGTTTATGTTCATATATTGCTGGATCTCCAATTTTGGAATATCTTAAGATATTCCCATTGTTGTATATTTTCCCTATTTTGGGATATTACAGTATCAAATTTGCTAAGTTGTGACCGCCCGGGTGCCTTGTGCATGTTTTTGTGGCCCTTTTTTCGTTTTCTCCCTTATGCCTTCATTTTGTCAGGAGCATCGTGTCGTGCTATGTGAGGGCGCCCGATGAAACACGTTCAGGTCAGGTCATTTTGTTTGAGGGCAGCTGTATCAAATTTGCTAAGTTGTGATCACCAGAGTTCCTTGTGCATGTTCATGAGACCCATTTGTTGTTTTATCCCTTATGCCTTCGTTTAGTTGAGCGCACCATTTTGCACCGTGTGAGGGCACCCGATGAAACATGTTTGGGTCAGGTCATTTCGTGTGAGGGCGACCGTATCAAATTTCTAAATTTGTGACCACTCGGGTGCCTTGTGTATGTTCGTGTGGCCCATTTTCCATTTTATCGCTCGTGACTTCGTTCAGTCAAACACGCCCTGTCATGCCATGTGAGGGTGCCCGATGAAACATGTTCAGGACTAGTCATTTCATTTAAGGACAATCCTATCAAATTTTCTAAGTTCTGACTACCCAGGTGCCTTTTGCACATTCATGTGACCCATTTTCCATTTTATCCCTTGTACCTTCATTGGGTCGAGTGCATCGTGCGAGGTGTGAGGGTGCCCGATAAAATGCATTTGGGTTGGGTTGTTTCATTTCGGGGCGCTCAATGAAACGTGTTCGGGTTAGGCCGTTTCATTTGAGGGAAGCCCTATCAAATTTTGTAAGTTGTGACCACTCAGGTGCCTTGTGCACGTTCATGTGGCTTGTGTTTTGGTTGCTCCCTTGTGACTTTTCTCTATTGGGCGCACCCTGTCACGCCATGTGAGGGCGCCCAATGAAAAGAGTTTGACTCAGGTCATTTGGTTTGAGGGCGGTCCTATAAAATTAGCTAATTTTTGATTGCATAGGTACCTTGTGCACATTTGTGTAGTACATTTTTTATTTTCTCACTTGTGCTTTCATTTGGTCGGGTGCGCCGTGTCGCACTGTGTGAGGTTTCTCGATGAACTACGTTCAGGTCAAGTCATTTCATTTGAGGGTGGGCGTATCATATTTTTTAAGTTATTACCACCCAGGTGCCTTGTCCACGTTCGTGCGGCCCTTCTTCTGTTTGATCCCTTGTGCCTTCGTTCGATCAGGCACGCCATGTCACGCCATGCGGCGGCACCCATTAAAACGTGTTCGAGTCGGGTCATTTTGTTTGAGGGTGGTCATATCAAATTTGTTAAGTTGTGATGACCCAAGTGCCTTGGGTACGTTTGTGTGGAATTTTTTCCAATTTCTCCCTTGTGCCTTCATTCGGTCGGGCGTGCCATGTCGCGCCGTGTGAGGGCACCCAATGAATCGCGTTCGGGTCGGGTCATTTCATTTGAGGGAGGCCATATCAAATTTTCTAGGTTGTGACCACCCAGGTGCATTGTGCACATTCCTGCAGCCTATTTTCCATTTGCTTCCTTGTGCCTTCATTCAGTCAGATGCATCGTTTCACGCCGTGTGAGGGCGCTCGATGAAACTTGTTCGAGTTGGATTGTTTCGTTTGAGGGCGGTCATATCAAATTTTCTAAGTTGTGACCATCCAGGTGCCTTGTGCAAGTTTGTGTGGCCCATGTTCCATTTTCTCCCTTGTCCCTTCGTGCAGCAGGGTGCTCCATGTAAGGGCATCGGATGAGATGCGTTCAGGTCAAGTCATTTCGTTTGAGGGTGGTTGTATCAAATTTGCTAAGTTGTGAATGCCCGATTACGTTGTGCATGTTTTTGTGGCTCGTTTGCCATTTTCTGCATTGTGCCTTCATTCAGTCGGGCGGGTAATGTCATGCCGTGTGAGAGCACCCGATGAAACATGTTTGGGTCAGGACATTTCATTTCAAAGCGGCTGTATAAAATTTGCTAAGTTGTGACCGACCAGGTGCCTTTTGCACATTCATGCGGCCCATTTTCCGTTTTCTCCCTTGTGCTTTTGTTCGGTCGAGAATGCCATGTGAGGGCTCTGGATGAAACAAGTTTGGGTCATTTCATTTGAGGGCAGCCATATCAAATTTGCTAAGTTGTGACTACATGGGTGCCTTGTGCATCTTCGTGCCGCGCGTTTTTCGTTTGCTCCCTTGTGGCTTCATTCGGTCCAGCATGTCGTGTCGCACGGTGTGAGGGTGCTCGATGAAATGCCTTTGGGTCAAGTCATTTCGTTTGAGGGTGGCCGTATCAATTTCTCTATGTTGTGACCTCCCAGGTACCTTATTCACGTTTGTGTGACCCGTTTGCCATTTACTCCGTTATGCCTTCGTTCAGTCAGGCACGTCATGTCGCGCCGTGCAAGGGCACCCGGTGAAACACGTTAGGGTCAGGTCATTTTGTTTGAGGGTGGCCATATAAAATTTTGTATGTTGTGACCACCCAGGTGCCTTATGCATGTTCATGCACCCCATTTTCCAATTTCTCCCTTGTGCCTTCATTCAGTCAAGCGCATCGTGTCGCGCCGTGCGAGGGCGCCAGATAAAACGTGTTCGGGTTTGGTCATTTCATTTGAGGGTGCTCATATAAAATTTGCTAAGTTGTGACTACCTGGGTGCCTTGTGCACATTCGTGTGGCCTGTTTTTTGTTTCGTCCCTTGTGCCTTCATTCGGTTAGGCGCAGCGTGTCGCATCGTGTGAGGGTTCCTGATGAAATGCCTTTGGTTTGGGTCGTTTCATTTTATGGCGATCATATCAAATTCGCTAAGTTCTAACCATTGTTACACTATGCACATTCATGTGGCTCATTTTCCATTTTCTCCCTTGTGCCTTCGTTCAGTCGGGCGCACCATGTGAGGGTGCTGGATGAAATGCGTTCGGGTCGGGTCATTTCATTTTAGGGTGGTCGTATCAAACTTTCTAAGTTGTGAACACCCGTTCACCTTGTGCACGTTCATGTGGCCCATTTTCCATTTGCTCCCTTGTGCCTTCATTTGGTCGGGCAGGTCATGTCGTGTCATGTGAGGGTGCCCGATGAAACGCGTTCGGGTTGGGTCATTTCGTTTCAGGGTGGCTATATAAAATTTGCTAATTTGTAACCTCCTAGGTTCGTTGTGCACGTTCATGTGGCCCATTTGTCGCTTTTTCCATTTTTCTTTCGCTCGGTTGGGCATGCAGGATGAAACGTGTTCGGGTCAGTTCGTTTGATGGTGGCCATATCAAATTTGCTAAGTTGTGAGTGCCCATGTGGCTTGTACACATTCATGCGGCCTGTTTTCTATTTTCTCCCTTGTGCCTTCGTTCGGTCGGGCACGTCGTGTGGCGCCATGCGAGGGCGCCCGATGAAACATGTTTGGGTCGGGTCATTTCGTTTGATGGCAGCAGATGAAACATTTTTGGGTTAGGTCATTTCATTTGAGGGTGGACATATCAAATTTGCTAAGTTGTGACCACCCAAGTGCCTTGTGCACATTCGTGCGGCCCATTTTCTATTTGCTCCCTTGTGCCTTGATTTGGTCAGGCAGCCTATGTTGTGCCATGCGAGGGAGCCCAATGAAATGAATTTGGATTGTGTCATTTCATTTGGGGGCTTCTGTATAAAATTTGCTAGGTTGTGACTGCCCAAGTGCCTCGTGCACGTTCATGTGGCCCGTTTGTTGTTTGCTATCTTGTGCCTTCATTCGGTCGGGCATGCCATGTCGCATCGTGCGAGGGCACTCGATGAAAGGCCTACGGGTCGGGTCATTTCAGTTGAGGGCGGCCGCATCCAATTTACTAAATTCTAACTGCTCGAGTACCTTTTTTACATTTGTGTGGCCCATTTTTCACTTGTTCCCTTATGGCTTCACTCAGTCGAGTGCACCATGTAAGGGCGCCCGATGAAACACATTCGCAATCCGATTCAGTTTCATTCATAAACTAGGAATCCAAAGGATTAGCATGTTCCCTTGCTACTAGACCCACCCTAGGGCTAGAGGGATCGCCTCTGTCCACAGAGGGGATTTACCTGCACAACAATCATGTGGCACCATGTGAGGGCACCCGATGAAACACGTTCGGGTCGAGTCTTTTTGTTTGAGTGTGGTTGTATCAAATTTGTTAAGTTGTGACTACCCAGGTGCCTTGTGCACGTTCGTGTGAGCCATTTTCCATTTTCTCCCTTGTTCCTTCATTTCGTTGGGTGCTCTGTGTCGCACCGTGTGAGGGAACCTGGTGAAACACGTTTGGGTTGGGTCGTTTCGTTTGAGGGAGGCTGTATCAAATTTGGTTAGTTGTGACCACTCGAGTGCCTTGTGCACATTTGTGTGGGCTATTTTCCATTTACTCCCTTCTACCTTCATTCAGTCGGGAGCATTGTGTATCACCGTGTGAGAGTGCGCAATGAAACACATTTGGGTCAGGTTGTTCTGTTTGGGGGCACCCGATGAAACACGTTCAGGTCATGTCGTTTTGTTTGAGGATGGCCGTATCAAATTTTCTTTGTTGTGACCATCCCAGTGCCTTGTGCACGTTCGTGTGGCCCATTTGTGGTTTTCTCCCTTCTGCCTTTGTTTGGTCGGGCGAGCCATGTTGTGTCGTGTGAGGGCGCCCGTTGAAATGTGTTTGGGTCAGGTCGTTTCATTTGAGGGTGGCCATATCAAATTTGATAACTTGTGTTTGCCCAGTTCCCTTATGCATGTTTGTGTAGCTTGTTTTCTATTTGCTCCCGTGTGCCTTCGTTCATTCGGGCCCATCGTGTCACACCATGTGAGGGCACCCGATGAAACACGTTCTAGTAGGGTCACTTCTATTGAGGGAGGCCATATCAAATTTGCTAAGTTGTGACCACTCGGGTGCATTGTGCACATTTTTGCAGCCCGTTTTCTATTTTCTCCATAGTGCCTTCACTCGGTCGGGCACGTCGTGTGAGGGTGCCTGATGAAATGCATTTGGGTCTGGTCATTTTGTTTGAGGGCACCTGTTGAAAAGTGTTTGGGTCAGGTCATTTCATTTTATTGTATCCATATCAAATTTCCTAAGTTTTGACTACATGGGTGCCTTGTGCACATTCGTGGGGCTCGTTTTCTAGTTGGTCCCTTGTGACTTCGTTTGATCAAGCACCCCCTGTCGGGCCATGTGAGGCAGCCCGATGACACACGTTTGGCTCTGGTCAGTTGGTTTGAGGGCGGTTGTATCAAATTTTCTAATTTGTGACTATCGAGGTACCTTGTGCATGTTGGTGTAGTGTGTGTGTCATTTTCTCCCTTGTGCCTTCGTTCGGTCGAGTGAGCCATGTCACACGGTGTGAGATTTCCTGATGAAATGCGTTTGGCTCAGGTCATTTTGTTTGAGGGTGGCTGTATCAAACTTTTTAATTTGTGACTTCCCAGTTGCCTTATGCACATTTGTGCAGCCCGTTTTCTATTTGATCCCTTGTGCCTTCATTCGATCAGGCAAGTTGTGTCGTGCTGTGCATGGGCACCTTTTGAAATGCGTTCAAGTCCAGTCATTTTTTTTAGGGCGACCGTATCAAATTTGCTAAGTTATGACTTCCCAGGTGCCTTGTACACATTCGTGTGGCCTATTTGCCAATTTCTCCCTTATGCCTTTATTCAGGCAGGCATACCATGTCGCACCATGTGAGGGCACCCGATGAAACGCGCTCGGGTTGGGTTGTTTCATTTGAGGGAGGCTGTATCAAATTTGATAGGTTGTGACCACCTAGGTGCCTTGTGAACATTCATATGGCCCATTTTCCATTTTCTCCCTTGTGCCTTCATTCGGTCAGCTACGCTATTTCATGCCATGTGAGGGTGCCCGATGAAACACGTTTGGGTCAGGTCGTTTTGTTTGAGGGGGGTTGTCTAAAAAAATCTAAGTTGTGACCACCCAGGTGCCTTGTGCAAGTTTGTGCGGTCCATTTTCCACTTGCTCCCTCGTGCCTTCATTCAGTCAGGCATGCCATGTGAGGGTGCCAGATGAAACATGTTCAGGTCAAGTCATTTCATTTGAGGATGGTTGTATCAAATTTTCTAAGTTGTGAATGCCCGGTTACCTTGTGCATGTTCATGTGGCCCATTTTCAATTTTCTCCCTTATGCCTTCAGTCGGTCAAGCAGGGCGTGTCGCACTGTGTGAGAGCACCAGATGAAATTCATTAAGGTTGGGTCATTCATTTCAAGGTAGACGTATAAAAATTACTAAGTTGTGACAACCCAAGTGCCTTATGCACGTTTGTGTGGCCCATTTGTTATTTTGTTCCTTGTGCTTTTGTTCGGTCAGGAACACCATGTGAGGGTGCCTGATGAAACGCATTTGGGTCATTTTTTTTTAGGGCAGCCATATCAAATTTTCTAATTTTTGACCACATGGGTGCCTTGTGCATGTTCATGCGGCGTGTTTTTCGTTTACTCCCTTGTGCCCTTGTTCGGTCGGGCGTGCTGTGTCGCACGGTGTGAGGGCCCCTAATGAAACATGTTCGGATCGGGTCATTTCATTTGACGGTGGCTATATCAAATTTGCTAAGATGTGACTACCTAGGTGCCTTGTGCATGTTCATACAGCTAGTTTGCGATTTTCTCCCTTGTGCCTTTGTTCAGTCGAGCGTGTCATGTCATGCTGTGCGAGGGCACCCGATGAAATGTGTTAGGGTTGGTTCATTTTGTTTGAGGGTTGTCGTATCAAATTTGCTAAATTGTGACCTCCCAGGTGCCTTGTGCATGTTCATGCAGCTCATTTGAAAATTTCTCCCTTGTGCCTTCCTTATTTTGGGCGATTCGTTTCGTTTTGTGTGAGGGCGCCCGATAAAACGTGTTCGGGTCGGGTCATTTCATTTGAGGGTGCTTGTATCAAATTTGCTAGGTTGTGACTGCCTGGGTGCCTTGTGCACATTCATTCGGCTTTTTTTCCATTTTGTCCCTTATGCCTTTGTTCGGTCAGGCGTGTCGTGTCCCGCTGTGTGAGGGCGCCCGATGAAACACGTTTGGGTTGGGTCATTTCGTTTGAGGGTGGTTGTATAATATTTTCTAAGTTGTGACCACTCGGGTACCTTGTGCATGTTCATGCAGCCCATTTTCTATTTTCTCCCTTTTTCCTTCGTTCTATCAGGCGCGCTATGTGAGGGCACTGGATGAAATGCGTTCGGGTTGGGTCATTTTGTTTGAGGATGGCCGTATCAAATTTTATAAGTTGTGAACGCCTAGTTACCTTGTGCATGTTCATGCAGCCCATTTTCCATTTTCTCCCTTGTGCCTTAGTTCGGTCGGGCGGGCCGTGTTGCATCGTGTGAGGGTGCTCAATGAAACACATTCAGGTCGAGTCGTTTTGTTTCAGCACGACCATATAAAATTTGCTAATTTGTAACCACGTAGGTTTGTTGTGAACGTTTGTGCAGCCCATTTGCCATTTTCTCACTTTTGCTTTTGTTCGGTTAGGTACGCCCAAGGAAATGTGTTCGAGTCATTTCATTTGATGGTGGCCATATAAAATTTTCTAATTTGTGACCGCTCAGGTGGCTTGTACACTTTCATGCGCCCCGTTTGTTGTTTTCTCCCTTATGCCTTAGTTTGGTCGGGCACATCGTGTGGCGTTGTGCGAGGACGCCCAATGAATTTTTTTTAGGTTGTGTCGTTTCATTTGAGGGCGACAGATGAAACCTGTTTGGGTTGGGTTGTTTCATTTGAGGGCAGCCGTATCAAATTTTCTAAGTTGTGAGTTCCCGGGTACCTTGTGCACATTCGTGCGGCCCATTTGCTATTTTATCCCTTGTGCCTTCATTTGGTTGGGCAGCCTATGTCGTGCCATGTGAGGGAGTCCAATGAAACACATTCAGGTTGGGTCATTTCATTTGAGGGTAGCCATATCAAATTTTATAATTTGTGGCTGCCGAGGTGCCTTGTGCACGTTCGTATGGCCCGTTTGTCGTTTTCTCCCTTATGCCTTCGTTCGGTCAAGCATGACATATCTCATCGTGCGAGGGCGCCCGATGAAAGGCGTACGGGTCAGGTCATTTCATTTGAGGGTGACCACATCCAATTTAATAAGATGTGACTACACAGGTACCTTTTGCATGTTCGTGCGGTCCCTTTGTCATTTTTTCCCTTGTGGCTTCGCTCCATCGAGCGCACCGTGTGAGGGCACCTGATGAAACACGTTTGGAATCTCACTCAGTTTCATTCATAAACTAGGAATCCAAAGAATTATCATCTTACCTTGCTGCTAGACACACCCTAGGGCAAGAGGGATCACCTCTATCCACAGAGGGGATTTACCTGCACAACAGCCGTGTCGTGTCATGTGAGGGCGCCCAATGAAACACGTTCAGGTCGGGTTGTTTTGTTTTAGGGCGTTCTGTCAAATTTGTTAATTTGTGACTACCCAGGTGCCTTGTGCACGTTTGTGCGAGCCATTTTCCATTTTCTCCCTTGTTCCTTCATTCAGTTGGGCACTTTGTGTCGTGTCGTGTGAGGGCACCCGATGAAATGCATTCGAGTAGGGTCATTTCGTTTGAGGGAGGCCATATCAAATTTTCTTATTTGTGACTACTTAGGTGCCTTGTGCACATTCGTGCGGCTCATTTTCCATTTTCTCCCTTCTTTCTTTGTTCGGTCGGGCACGTTGTGTCACGCCATGTGAGAGTGCTTGAAGAAACACGTTCGGTTCGAGTCGTTTCGTCTGAGGGCGCTTGATGAAAAACGTTAGCGCCAGGTCGTTTCATTTGAGGATGGTCGTATCAAATTTTCTTTGTTGTGACCGCTTCGGTGCCTTGGGCACATTCGTATGGCCCATTTATCGTATGCTCCCTTCTGCCTTAATTTTTTCAGCCAGGTCTTGTTGTGTTGTAGTGCTTGTTGAAACGTGTTCAGGTCAAGTAGTTTCATTTGATGGTTGTCGTATCAAATTTGCTAACTTGTGATCACCTGGTTTCCTTGTGCATGTTCGTGTGGCCCATTTGTTGTTCTCTCCCTTGTGCCTTTGTTCGGTCGAGCGTGTCGTGTCGCACCATGTGAGGGCACCCAATGAAACACATTCTAGTTGGGTCATTTCATTTGAGGGAGTCTGTATCAAATTTTCTAAGTTGTGACTGCTCGGGTTCCTTGTGGATGTTCGTGCAGCCCATTTTCCATTTTCTCCCTTGTGCCTTCTCTCGGTAGGGTGCACCATGTGATGACACCCAATGAAACGCATTCAGTACAAGTATTTTTGTTTGAGGGCACCTAATGAAATGCGTTCAGGTCAGGTCATTTCATTTGAGGGCGCTTGTATCAAATTTCATATGTTTTGACCCCCCGGGTGGCTTCTAAAAATTTGTGCGGCTCATTTTCTGATTGATCCCTTGTGACTTTGTTCACAAATTCATGCGGCTCATTTTCTGGTTTCTCCCTTGTGACTTTGTTCAGTCGGGTGCGCCCTGTCTTGCCATGCGAGGGAGACCGATGACACACATTCAGCTTGGGTCATTTGGTTTCAGGGCAGTCATATCAATTTGCTAAGTTGTGACTACCCAGGTACCTTGTGCACATTGGTGTAGTACGTTTTTTGTTTTATACCTTGTGCCTTCTGTTAGCCCCCCATAAAAATTTTTGACAAGCAAACAGGGGGCTAAAATGTTTCTGAGCCTTCAAGGAATGCATTTCCTCTGAAAACAAATCATCCTTGAAGCCTCCTTGTGCCTTTTGTTGGTACCTTCCTTTAGAGAAGTTTTCCACAACTTGTTCAACACTAGAGCATCCTCCAAGTAGAACCATCAAAAATTTCCTGAAAAGAGCTTTCCAACGGTATGCTACATTCTCAAAACTGACTTCTGGATTGAATTCTATGCCTATGTGAAGTAAAATCCCTTATACCGCCTATCTCCCCACTTTTCCCCTTAATCTTTGTTTTATTTAAGTCTTATACCCCTTTTCCCCCTTTCCAATTATAAATCGCTTTGTAATTCACGTTAAAATGAAAATACGCGATCTATACAACCACTCCCCCGACCATACCCCTTAGAACCTTATAATAAACAATGTTAATGTTTATTATTAAGTCCCGCCCTTTATAACCACTTCCCCTTTCCATGCCCCACCATACATTGTAATAAACTTATTATAAAGTTTATATATTATATACCCCCGCTGCTTATTAATCGCAATCACAAATATCTTTCCAATCGCATATGTTATGATGAATACCCCAATCACTCATTGCAAATATTTGTGATGCGATTGATCGCGTCGCAAATATTTGCGATGCGATTGATCGATCGCAAATCCTTCTGATCATCGCATCGCAACTCCTCTCCGATCCGCCCTATTGCAAATCCCTCTGATTGATCGCATCGCAATGTTCTTTCTCCCAATTTATATTGTTGCCCACTCCCGATCTCCGATTGTGATCGCTCCATCCTGCCTGATCGCAAACCCATCTGATTGATCGCATCGCAATTTTCTTTCTCCCGATTGCGATTGTCGCCCGCTCCCGATCTCCGATTGCGATCGCTCCATTCCACCCTATCGCATGATCGTAAGTCCGATCCTCTGATTACGATTAGACCTACCAGGCCCACCATAATACTCTTCCACGTTGTTCATATAATAAAGGGGTTTTCTCTTTGTAAATAGGAAAATTGTATTATTTTCAGTTTACAAAGGTTTTTCCCCAATCACATCGGAAATTTTGTGCTGCACCACTCCGCCATGCTCCATCTCCCAATTCCAATTTGTGATTGTGATCCGTACCTCAGTCCCACCATACGGTCTTTTCGTCATTCATAGCCAAATTGCCTTTTCCTTTGTAAAAGTCAAAAATTCATTTTTTTTGTTTTTACAAAGGGTTTTCCCCATCGCATTGGAAGTTTTGTGTTATATGTTACTCTGCCCGTCCCACTCCAATTCCGATTGCGATTACTATTGGTTATATATTTATCCCCCCTTGCTCCATTCCGATTGCAACTTATGTAGGTCCCGTTTCCTCTCCTTTCCCTCCTAGTCACTGTTCTTCCCTTCACGCAGGCGTTTTTTAGTTTCAGTTTTGTTTCAACGGCATTTATAAACAAAGGTCAGTTTTCTTCAAAACGGCAAATGGAAATCCAGGCGCAGTGTTAGCAGAATGTTTTCTCTAGACAATACACCATTCCTACAGTGCCCTCCGTGCTCCCTCGAGCCCAGGAAAATTAAGCACACTAACAGGAGCTTCATAAAAGACTGTCAGGTCGCGGTTATGGAGTATGGAGTGGCTTGCAGATCCTTCCGTCCAGTTCGCTTATTCTAGAAGGCAGCACAGAGTTTAAGACACATGAAAGACTCCAGAGAAATAGGAGAGGTCAATCTTGACCTGACAGAGGCTCCTAGGCCATACCATGAGTACACACAGCGTTGTTGAGCCATTAAGCAGTATGGGCGTGAACACTTTCGCCGGTCTGCCTTAATGAGATCCATTTAATGTTCAATCTACTTCCATTTTTCCATTCTCCTATATAAATTCCCAAGAACATCATTGAAATTTTTTTGTCCAATTGCTGCTATTTTTTTTTTTTTAAATTAAGCTA